>PVKS010013500.1:0-50786 GCA_004027875.1 Aplodontia rufa | reverse complement strand
CATAACCCCTGGCAACTCCCTTAGAAGGATTATTGATTCCTTGGCTGTCTCCCCTCCTCCATATATAAAAACCCGTGTGCCTTAAGAATAAACGGATTCTGAGCTGCCATCAGCTGCGTGTGGTTGCCTCGTTTCCCCGGCTGGGAGGGAAGGGGTCCCCGGACGAGGGGAGACCCGGGTTCCAGCCGTCGGCACTCACCCTCCTCCTGATCGGCTCCCGGGGGGGACAATACAGCCCCCCAACAGATACCTAGCAAACCTCAGTTTCAGATTTGAAGGGGAAATAAGAATACTTCATAATAAGTTAAACTTGCAGCATTCATGAACAGACAACCAGAATTATAAAGAATTCTCAAAGGTAAACTCCAGATAGAAAAGCATACAAACAATCCTCAAAACCCACAAACATAGGAAACTCAATAAAAGTACACACTATGAAAAGACAACCAAGGCAGCACAGAACTCACTAATAAAACACAATGAATATGAACCACAACCACATTTCTGTCCTAACACTGAATGTGAATAGTCTCAACACATGAATCAAAAGACATAGATTAGCAGATTGAATCAAAAAGCAAAATCCAACAATATGCTTCTTACAGGAGACCCTTCTTATAGCCAAGGACACCCACAGAATGAGGGTGATAGGATGGGGGGAAAAACTCTTCCAGGCTTATAGCCCAAGAAAGCAAGCTGGTGTTGCAATCCTTACATCCAATAAAGTAGATTTCAACCATAAACTAATCAGAAGAAATAAAGAAGCCCATTACATCATAGTAAAGGGAACAATTTATCAGGAAGATGTAACAAAAGTAAACATCTATGCTCCAAACACCAACACTCCCAACTATATGGAAAAAATACTCTGTGACATAAAAACCACTAAAGGATACTGCCTAAGAACACTGGGAGACTTTAACACTCCTCTGTCACCAGTAGACAGATCAAAAAGCAATAAAGAGATCTCCAGCCTAAACAACTCTGTAAATCAAATGGCCTTAACAGATATCTACAGAATATTCCATCACAAGGTAGATATTATCCCATGTATACTATCAGACCATGATGCCATGACCCTAGCAATTAACAGCAGAAATCAGAGAGAGAGAGAGAGAGAGAGAGAGAGAAACAGAGAGACTGAATAATACCTTATTAAATGAAGAATGGATCCAAGAAGACATGAGAGCAGAAATCAAGAAGTTCTTACAAGTGAATGAGAATGAAGATACAATATATCAAAACCTCTGGGATAGCATGAAAGCATTCTTTTTTTTCATTAAAGAATTGAGTTGTTGTACAATCATAAATCCATATATGATATGCATCTGATCATAATCCAGAGCTGCACCCCCCATCATCCACACCCAGATCTCGTGATTTTTCTATATTTCCCCTCTAAAACAGTTATAAATATCCTTATATGTATATGTACAAGATTGTGAGTTTTCCTGAATTAAATGATTGCGTAAGTATTATTCAGCTTCTCAGGGAGGGGGTAAAGAGTATGTCACATTGTTGATTGTCTCCCTATATCCCTCCCTATGGAAGGAGATCTTCTCAATGGAAGGAATTATGCTGAGCAAAATTAGCCAAACCCAGAGACTCAAGAGTCAAATGTTTTCCCTTATTTATGGAGGCTATACCAAAACCTTCATTTGGGTGAAAAGTCAAGCTCATGTACTGGATTCACCAAAGTTGAAGCAACACATAATCTAGGGGAACCATAGATATGTAGGGGGATTGGAGGGAACTTGTGGGAGGGAGGGGAGAGGGAGATATGATAGGGAGGGATCTAGCGGGCAGGGGGACGATCAACAATGTAGCTTACTCTTTACTTTCCTAAGAAGCCAAACAATACTTATGTAATCATTTAACTCTGGAAAATGAACAATCTTATATATACATACATATATACATATCTGTTATGGAGGGGAAATATAGAAGAGTCAAGAGAATGCAGTGTGTGTAGTATGGGGGTGATTCTGGATATCTTATGGTTACTACATATGCATTTATGATCTTACAACACAACTCCTCAATAAACTTTTTTTAAAAAGATGAAGAAAACCTCTGTATTTGAAGCCATTGAGATTTGGGGGTTGTTTGTTACTGAACTTAGCTTATGCAGACTGATACAGTACTTGACATATCTTTGTAGTTTGGGCCACTAAGCAACTATATATATTTAACCAACCTTGATATCCAACCTGGGTTACTTAAAAGATGAGTCAGTAAGGAGGAGTATTAACGCCCCTCCTACCTCAAAACAACTGAAGGAGTCCCCAAAACTAATTTTGGAGATTGGCATAGGTTTGATAGAAGGAATAATTAGAAAATCCCTTCCTGATCAAAGGTATGTGGAGCGAGACAATCTTCTAAGAGTTAAATAATTGGAAAGTGAGTACCCTGAATCTGGAAGATAGGAAGGTAAGGGTGTAGATGGAGCATCATCTAAGAATAGAAATGACTATACTTTGAAATTTTGGTGGATCCAGGAAGCCAAGTTCTCATGAGGACCCTGTGAAGCTTAGTATGAGCTTAAGCAATCCTGAGAGGACCCATTCAAAAGGGATTTCCTGCTGGGGCAAAGCACTCCTGATGATGTACCATGGCAACCTAGCAATAGGGAAGATGTCATCAGACAGTGTGTCCATTGCTGCAGAAAATAGTGTGTCATAGAGGGCCTCACTGGTAACATCTGAGAACACACAAAGAACCAGCAATTTGATGCTGGCCCCAATAGGGTTTTGACAGCCGCATGGGAGATTCAATCAGTGTCAGGTAAAAAAAAAAAACAACAAACAAAATAAACCTCAAATGAACCCTCCACCCCTTATTCTCTGACTCTAATGAAGCAAAATCATCAGTGTTAGTTGGGAAGTAGGAAAATACAAAGAATAGACCACAATCTCTCCTTCTCCTTTACCTATTCTCAAGCCACAAGTTTGGTCTGACTTTGGAAGATGGTGGAAATCTTGAATTGGAAAGTCTGAAGTCTGGGTGTGAGATCAGGCTGGACATTTTATTCTCACAATTGAAACTTTTCCAGTATGCCATGATGATTGGAAAAGCAATGAGATATCCCTGTAGCATCCACAAATGAATGGAGAAGGAAAATTATGTGGAAAACAATGTGTGTGAGAAAAAGAATTATTACTATTTATGTCCAATTAATCCCAGTGACAAGAGCAAGCCAAGTCAACTAAAAAAATCCACAAGAAAAGTGGATTGCATATTCTACAGCCCAAATTTGCTTTCATGTTGTTGAGCTGGTTGGAAGAAGCTGGAAGTCAGCACGGCTTCAATACAAACTCCACAGGTGGACCTTAGCTGTGACCATATCACTGGGAAGAAGGCTGGTTCTCTGCCATTCCCAAGATATTCTAAAGCTTTCAAAATTAATGTGTCCTTTGCTACCCCAACTCAAACTTCTTAAACACTTTCTGCTAATGAAACCTAACATGAAATTATCAAAAGTCTGCAGTCTCTTCCTCTGAAATAAGTCTGTGACTCTAAATTTCTTGTTCCTTAAGATATTTGCTACTGCCTGACCAATGCATTTGTCTATTTTCTATTTTTACCAACAAAACATTTCATACATACAGAAGACACTTTAAAGTCTGATGCAGGATCACATACAGAAGGCACATTTTTCATAGTACTTCATCTAATATTTTCCTTTGCAATAAGATTTCTCTTCTAATCAGCATTACCAACATTAGTCACATTGATCTACCAAGATCTACTAGAGGAAAAAGGATCAGAGAAAGACCAAAGCTTCCTTTCTGATCTTTAAACCGCATATGACAGACATTGTAGGTGTCCCATCTATAATCCTCAGACCTTGCCATGTTGGTGTACTGAGCAGACTGCAAGTGTTCCTCCAACTGCCAGAGTCTGCATCCCTCTCTGAGGGCCTTCTCCAAAGCTCCCAACAAATCTTTCAGTCTGAGCATTGCAGAAAGCTGGGGAATTAATATTTCCAAAAAGAGTCCTCAACTGAAGAAAGATGGAGTTGGTGTTTAAACACAAGGGTGGAATAAATATGAATTGTATTCTACTCTGTTTCCCTATGGGATTAAGCCCCATTTGCCCACATAGGTAACTGACTTGTTAACACATCCATTATTGACTTACTTTCCTTCTTCATCTCATTTTTCCATCCTCTTCTTGAATTCTTTTTGCCTCCCAAACAAAATAACTTATGCTCAAAAGTTTGTCCTGCGGTCTGCTTCCCCAAAAGTAAGAAAGCACAGTAGTCCTGCCTGGTAATTAAACATGACACCTGTGAATAATTTAGCCCCCCTGAGATATCTGATTAGCTTTTTTCCTCTGGAGAGGAGAGTGTGAGTATATAAGGTGACAGAGAAGAAGGTATCCACAGCCCACCCAATACAGAGAAAGGTCCAATCCTCCACTTTCCTTATTTTACGTAGACCTGGTTCTGAAGCTGCCTACAACAGAGCTTTTTCTGCTTGTGTCCCCTGGCATGGGAATCTTCAACTTTGTTTTAATGGAAGTAGACACACCTGAGGAAAATAGACTTTCTGGAACCAGATGAGTGTAGTGAAGCATTATGCTGCATTTTGATTCTTTCTGAAAGCATTCCTTTGAAAATTGTTGATATTGGTTAACAAAATGATCATTATTCTAGAAGAAAATTTTCAGAGAGGGAGAACAGATAAAACATGTGACTTTCATCAGGACCATGATGCCACCTGAAGCCAAATGTAAACAAAGCACCCAGACTTGGAATAAACTGTGACAGATGGCCTAGTAAACATCTGCCTCTAGTAAGAACCAAACTTCTGTTCCACCTGCACCTGGAGAGTTTGGTCATTTCTCCTCCCCCAGAGGGACGGTTTCTGTTAAAATTTGGATCTGGAATATCTTCCAAAGGCTCATGTGTTGAACAGTGGGTCCTAGCTGGTAGCACTTTTGAAGGTTGTGGAACCCCTGGGAGATGAGGCCTCCTTGGAGGAGGTGTTCTTGGAACTTTCCCCTCTCTCTCTCTCTCTGTTCCTCACCCACCACAAGGTGAGCAAATCTGCTAAACCATGTACTCCTCACCATGATGTTATACCTCCACAAAAAAATAAAAATGATGGAACCAAGTGACCATGCACTGAAACCTTTGAAGTCATGAGCCAAAATAAGTCTCTCCTCCTTAAAGCTGATTTGTCATAGAAATGAAAAACTACATAACACAGCTTATCTTTCACCAAACTCCTCCATAGTTGCCTCCTTTACTTGTTTCCCTTCTTCACAATCATAATGCCATACTTGTTTGTCCTCAGGTACCCTACTTCCTTGCAGGACCATCCAACTTTGTGGAAAGTATCTGTGCCTCATCTCCTCTCTGAAAAATGTGGCTTAATATACATCTTCTCAAAATGGCATCACCAATAAACATACTTCGTTCCATAGTTCTTGAAGAGTCTTGAATCAAATCATGATAGCAACTAGAATTTCCAGGCTCCCAAATCTATAAGGTTATATTAAACCTTCAATCATTTAAAGATGAGCTTCAATTCAGAAGTTTGCAACAAAAGAAATACCACTGAAAAGATAGACAGACTCACCAGTACTCAGTGATAGGAGTTCTACCCTAGTGACCTTATCTAATCCTGATCATTTCATGAGGCCCCACTTCTAAACACCATAGTCATATTAATTTCCCACCCTCTGAACACCTCACATTGGGTATTAAATTTCAACATATGGATCCGTGGAAGATACCATGTTCAAGTCACAGCATAGCTTTGAGTTTCTTCCTGATATCAGGCTCACTCCTGCACTTTTACAATGTCCAATCAAGGCACCTCAAATAACATTGTGCCCAGCAAAGAATCTCACTTTAGTTTAAAAGAAAGTAGGTAGTAACTTGCATCAAAGAAATTTACCAGGTTTACCATACCCTCACTACCCAGAAGTAGTGACCTTACAGACCATGAAATGTACTATTGAAGACTCAGTCACATAGGGAAATAACTGTTTGACTGAAACAAATCTACGATATACTCTAAACTCAAAATAAATAAAATTTTTTCTTTCTTATAACCAGAATATGAAAGTCTGGGAAATAATAACTAGATGAATGGGAAAAAAAACCCTCAAAGCCTTGCAAAACTTTAGCCCGTATCTGAGATTCTGGATGGTGGAGTCTAGACATTCTGGTACCAAAGGCAGGATATCTTCCTCCAACTTCTTCCAGAGCAATTTACAGCAATTTACTTAATAAATTGAAAGCAGAGCTCTGTCCAATTCAAGCTTCCCTTGCTGCCATGCCAACAGGGATTATGGAGTAGAACATGAGGTATCTCCTGATTTCTTTACTTCCCAGTATTACTTCATCTGGAGACTGCCCTGTCTCTCTCCAGATGATCTTGGCAGCTGCTACTTCTGGGATCCCACATTTTTTTTAACCTTTTGGTTATTAGGAGAAATAAATGACCTAAGATTGGCCAATTTCTCTGTCTTTCTAGACATTTTGCTCTTGAGAGAGGACACAAAGGGGCCAAAAGTAATTTGTGCAACACCCTAAAGAAGTTCCACCCAAAGAATTTAATGAGTTATTACTTCAAGATTCCCTGCTCAGGGCTGGTTCTTGCCCCTTCCAAGCCCTGGTTGCTCTTCTGCTCCTGTGATTCTACAAGTTATTGCGTCTCCATCTTTGCTAGTTAGTTACATTGTCAGGAGTTGATTATCCATTGGCAGAAGTTGATTATCCATTGGTGGGAGTTAATTCCTGGAATAGTTTGCTCCTCTAGTGTTATTTCTATCATCTACTTTTGTTTCTCCCCTCTCTGAAGCAGCATTGTTGTCCACCTCTGACTTTCAATCCCAAATTGGCACCAGTAGGCAAGGTCTTTTAGAACCAAGGTCTGGGCCCCAGCTTATCAGGGACCCACCCGTAAATCTGTAGGTTCTGATTACCCAAACTTCTCCTTTTATTTTCCTAGCCCTGGGAGTGGAACTATTTCTTTCAGTTACTAATTCCATATTAATCCTAATGTTCTGTATTAGCCTTTTCAGCCTTTTAATTCTCACTTATCCCAAACTTCTTATCAATCCCTCTCTGTTAAAATAACTTTTTCTGACTGATCAACTGATAACATTTCCTGACTGATCAACCTTTCAGCATAGTTTTTGCTTCCTTTTCTCAAGTTAGCCAGATCCATTGCTATCGATCGCAACTTAAGAAACCTAACTAAAACACTATTTTTTGCCCATTTGGAAACTGAGACAAATAATGGTTAATGAACTTGCCAAAGTCACAATGGGAAATGACAAGTGACACTGGGACTCAAATTCAAATCCATCTAATTTTAAAACAGTCTTGGCTTTCTCCAGGTCACAGAAGTATTAGACTAGAAATTATTCTTAAAATAGAACTTCTGACCTGAAAAAGACACATAATCTCCCCTACTTTCCCTCACAATGTCCAGTAATGAGCTCTGCAAATCAGTTAAGACACCGCCATAGGGAAACTCTGAAAGGTGTAAGAGGAAGGTGAGCTGGTATGAGACCCCAGGACTGGAGACGCAACATGGTGGCAGAGTCTTCCAACCTATCAATGTTACCCAGGTGGGATGCTTCCTGATCCCCAGCCTGGCAACCAAAGGCAGCCCACAGAGGCTGAGTTCCCCAAGATTGAACAGGAACCCAGCCACAGCACCAGATGAGTGAGAGGAATCCGAAGCCTCACTGGCAATAAGTCATAAGGGACCAAGGAAGCTTGCGCCTCACTCCTGGGCCTGAGACCCCCTGCTCCACAGAGACACCATGAAGCTGAACGGCACCAGAAAGGGAACACCAGAACAAGACAGCACTATGACTAACTGCATTTGTTTTTACAGATAATAATGGGAAAGAAAACCAAAAACTGGGGCAAGTTTTCTGAAAGCATTCGCTGTGCTGTCAGATACAGGCAGGGCCTGTCATACTTGGGCTGATCTGTGCAGACAACTCAAGGCCTAGAGAGTTCTGGAATCCCTAGCTAGCTGTGGATGATAGCCCATATTTCTGCCATTAGGGATAAAATCAGATAAGAGGGTTTGATCTGCCAGATTGCATGTGAGCATGGCTCAGGAATGCGTGCACCCTGACTGCTTAAAATACAGCATCCTTCAGAGAGCTGCAGCCATCTCATGTTTCAGGGTCTCATTCTTCTTAAGGAGGCCCACCTTCCACCCATTCATTCATCCCCTTCCCAGAAACTTGTTTTAAGCTGACATGAAAGCAGAGAAATATTTTGCAACAGTGAAGCAAAATAAGCTGATTAAACCAAGCTTCATAGGTATACTAGGAAAAGAGTAGAGAATCAGGCTAAACACATGAGTCAAGAAAGTTGTGAAACACTTTGGTTTCAAATTTTTATTTCCAGTTTTGCAAAGGAACATCATAACCAAGAGGTTTTTCTCCACATTGCTGTGGAAAGCACAGGTCAGACCAGAAGTTCATCTGGGAGATGTCAAGATGACAAGAGGTTCTTTGCCTTCCCAGACAACCATCCTACAAAGAAGTCACTCTCAGGATATTTATCGAAAAAAGAGAAGGCACCATCCCACACATTTCCTGTATTTGTGATCCCAGTGCTCTTTGGGTTTTGAATGCCTGTCTGGATGGCCCACCACCATCAGGCTGTTCTGATCAGTTCCTTCCCCAAACATTATGTGGGTGGGAAGACAGGCATGACAGGTAGCACGCCACTTTCAAAGTGTCCTGTTGTGGCACATTTCCTTGCATCAAATCCCAGAGCACCAAAATAAAATAGTCACACTAATCATAGACAGAATGTGCAGGAACATTATAGAAAGCATTAACAGAGCCCCCTTTTATTCTTTTATTTAACAAATAATTATTGAGCAACTTCTACATGTTAGATACTGTTTTAGTCACTGGAGACATAGCTATAAAAGAAAAAGACATTGCCATTGCCCCAGGAAGCTTTCATCAGAGTAGGAGGAACCAAATAAATAAATAGGCATAGAATGTGAGGTGGTGATAAGTTTTGCAAAGAAAAATAAAATAGGTTAAGAGAAGCAGAGACAGGAAGATAGGAAATAGGGGTAGCATTTTACTGTAAATTCTCAAAGATAATCTGTCTGAGGAGGTAACACTTGAGCAGAGACAAAGTGGAATGGGGAGAAAGCATGGACATAAGTGAAGGAAAAGCAGCCCAGGCAGAGAAAAGTGCATGCAGAAGGGCAAGTGGAAGTGGAGACAGAAACTGACCATGCACCCACACAAATGATAGGACCTGACTTCCACTTTGCAAGATACAAGAAGCCATCAGAAAGTTTGGAACTAAAAACCAGCATGAACTGGCCAAGGTTTTTAAAAGGTCATGTGGATGGTTGCTGAAGGGCAGGCTGTGGAGGGGGAAAGAGTCATTGGGAAGCTACAGCAATAATCAAGGTGCAAGATGCTGGTGCTGGGATCCATGAGGGAGCAGCAGTGTAGGTGATAAGGGATCAGATTCTGGAACAATTTTGCAGGTAAGGCTGACAGAATTTGTGGATGGATTGGGTACATGGTCTGGAAGAGGGAAACAGGAATCAAGACTGACTCCAAGTCCTTTGACTCAAGAAAATGATGGAATTTAGCAAAAAGCAGAAGATGATAACAAAAGTAAATCAAGGCTAGGCCTGAATAGGTTACGAGTTTGATTGGGGATGTATTAGATTTGAAATACGTGTTGCATGCCCAGGTGGAAACGGCAAGTAGGCAGTGGGACTTAAAAGTTTGGCCCTCATGGGAAAGGTTAATGAGGGAGATAGATGTTTGGAAATTATTACTCCCATAGCTGGTGACTGAAGCCATGAGCACCTTTTTATTCAAGCCTTCTGGACTTTAATAAATGATCATATTTATGCAATGAAAGGATAAAAAACAGGTAGAACAATAGAAATCTCTGTCTGGAGTCAAAGAAGAAACCCCTTTAAGCCTGTAAGACTCTAATCAGTGGCTACCTCTGCCAAGCAAACCCATGAGCATAAAATGTGTGAGCATAAAACATATGGAAGGCCAAAGAAGGAAATTTAGACCAACTTCACCCACAGCATTCGTAGAACACATCAAAAGGACATCTCAGACACACACAGACACACAAAAGACAAGGTACATTGATAGATGATAAATGGATGGATTGATTAGATAGATGGTAGATAGATGATAGAGACAGACAGAGCCAGGCAGACTTATAGTGGGCATTCATGCTTAATTACCCATAAAGAATAGAATCAAGTTCTGTCATTTTTTTCAATCCTTTCTCCATTCCTCCTTACCTAACCCAAGACATTCAAACTCCAGTCTTTTATTTTTTTCCTAAGGAGAGATGAACAGTGAAAGAGTGAAAGAGAGAGCGAGAGAGAGAGAGAGAGAATCAATTTTATTTTAGTTAGTTTTTCATTCAGTTTTCATTGTTCTGACACTTCATTGTGTACATGGTGCTGGGGTTCAAACTCATGTCCACATGCATGCCAGGCAAGTGCCATAACCACTAAACCACCACTCCAGTCACCCCCCGACACTTTCTTTTTATATGTCCCCTTTCTTGCTCATCTCAAATCAAAATTCCATTTTAGAAGATCACTCTTACCAGACCAAGCAGACTTGGGTCAGCAGTATTTTTTATAAGCTAACTTGGGATCTGTTATCATTTTTAAAATATGACACTTGATTTCTCACCTGATGTGTTAAAGAATAGCAGAAATGAGGTCTCTAGGGAAGGAATGAGAGTTTCAAAGCTTAAACACTAAAAATAACAGCCCCATAACACTGAATCTCATTACCAAGCAGCGAACACTCTCGCTCGCCTCTCTCTTCTATAGTGGTGTTCACGAAATGCCTTTCAGAACCCCACACGTTCATTTACACTCACACCTACCCACCACTCCACAACCACCACAAACACACACTCACACAGGTGCACACACACACCATCACCAGCAGCAGTTATGCTGTTACCTCTGGTAAACTTAGAAAATACATGTCAGAGCTGGAACCTTATCTTGTCACATTATAATTCACTGCATGGGAAATGAGTCTGTAGTTGTAGACCGTTTTGTTCCATATGTGGCAGATTTGGGCAGAGCTGGTGAGAATAATGAATGCAGCTGCACGTCCTTGTGTGAGGAGGATAGAGATTGAGACCCAGGGTAAATTAGAGAAAGAGGAAATCTGTGCACCAGGCACGACCCAGCACACTCAGGCTTCTTCAGTGTTTATACCGTGCCTGCTCATAAAATAGATAATGACAATATTTCCACGTGTATTTCTAAGCTGCTACTCTCCAGGGAAGTCTAAAAGTTCATAGTGGCCTTGTAAATATCTACCATATCTTTAGCTGGCAATGAAACAGACGTGGAATCAGCATTTTGTCAATCACTGAACTGGCCCTCTCTATGCCTCAGGCAAGGACTATTTGCAAGGCTATGAAAAGCAGTGAGTGGGAGGGAGGGCTGCTGAGCCCACACAGGCATGCTTTTGTCCTCCTCTGCTGTTTTGTCCTTACATCCTTGTAAGTCTCCTGGGGAAATCTATGCCTCTGGAATCTTGTTTTGGAGTATTCCAGAAGGAAAAACATCAGCATACTCCACTATACCATGCCAGCTCCAGCCTCCCTCCTCTTCCTGTCTTACCAAGCACTTTCTTCAATGCCTTCTAAGGAGCTGTGTTTCCTTGCTCTACCAAGGCCCCAAATTAGCAGGATAAAGGATTAGGGTATTCAGTTCCATTAATATTAGGTAGCAGTTAATCATCAGCAGTAGGTCAGGAATTTAAGAAAAGACAGTACTAAACAACTCACTTAATTGACAGCCCTGCCTCAGTGGCACCACAAAGTCTGGTAAGTTGGCTCTCTCAGGACCCTTGCCCTATAAACTATTCCTCTTACAACAGGAGGAAGATAGATAAATTCAAGGGGTAAGAACCAAAGGGCAAAGATATGTTTGCTCCAAAGGGCCTTATTGCTGAACATCTTCAGTAAGTCCTTATACAAACAACATAGATCAGAGATTTCCAGATCCAGGAAAGCAAGATTATTAAGACTAGAGCCCTCTGACCATAATTCTGTAAAATCAGTTCTAATTATGACTTTCAGTCAGGCCAATATGGCCAAGAGTTATCTTCAGGTTGTTAGCTAATGTAGTCTGTCAATCCAGGGCCTAGAGGTGACACTTGAGCAGGACCTTCTAACAATCTCCCACCTACTTTAAAAAAAAAAAAAAAAACAGTTGAAACACAAAGAAATGAGCCATTGCTCTCTTCTCTGGGAGGACTCCCTCTTTCTCTTGAGGGTGCTTTCCCCACTCCCCTTCTAACACATTTGTTATCCTTTTACTAAGACTCCTATCTTGCTTGAAATCCTTTCCTGGGAAGACACAGGACACAATGCAATCTCTAGTAAGATCTTATCTCAGTATGATCTTATCTCCATCATCAATTAACACTTGATGTCTTAGGCTTTAATAAAACTAATTCAATATCTGTGGGGAAGTTTAGGATTTAAAAGTGCCTGTGTGTCCTTTACTACAGACAGTGCCTTCAACAACTCTCTGGGAGAAGCAATGTGGGTGCTACTCTGTGTTAATCAGCCTTGCATAACTGTGATCAAAATCCCTGATAAGGACAACCTAGAGGAGGAAAAGTTTATTTTGGTTCAGATTTCAGAGATTTCATCCATGATTGGCTGACCCCATTGCTCTGAGGTGAAGGTAAGGTCTAAACACTATGAAGAGCACCAGAAGAAAGCTACTCACCTCATAGTGTCAAGGAAGCAGGGAGAGGGGATACAGGAAGATGAATACTTCAGGTGTCCCCGTGACCCACCCCCTCCAGTCTGCCCAGAGTTACCAACCAATTGATCAATTCAAACTAAGATGCACTGATTAGGTTACAGCTCTCACAATCCAATCATTCCACATCTGAATATTCCTGCATTAACACAGGGGGACACCAAATCATAATATTCTTCCCCTGACCCCAAAACCTCACATCCATCTCACAATGCAAAATGCATTTAACTTATCTCCAACAGTCCCTATAGTCTTAACAGTTCCAGCATTTCCCAAAAGTCTAAGTTCAAAGTCTTATCTGACACTCAAGGGAAACTCTTGGCTGTGAGCCCCTGTAAAGATCAAAAGCAAGTTACGCAAATCCGATATACAATAGCAGAGTAAGCATTTCCATGCTAAAAGGGAGGAGTAGGGTATAGAAATAAGGAATGGGACCAAAACAAGACTGAAACCCAGACAGGCAAATAGGTCCCATAACTCCACAGACAGCCTCTAGGACACATGGAGTTGAGATGTGCTCTTCAATGAGCTTAGACAGCCAGGACCCTTAGACTTAGCTGTTTGCAAGCCACATGGTCTCTCATTTACATGGGGTCTCTCCACAGCTGGCTTCTCCTGGCAAGCAGTCCAAGTTATGACATCACTTAGTTTCTGGGATATCCATTTCAGTGTTGGCTTCACCTTTACAGCTTTTCTTTGCCCTCTCAGAGGCAGCCTCAGGGATTCTGACCCTGCTACACTTTTTCTGGTCTCCTAGGCCTTCCTTTGAAACCTTGATGGAAGACTCTGTGACCCCTTAATTTAAGTATCCTTCATTCCTGCAGAACCAGCACCACATGGATGATTCTAAGATCTGCTACCAACTTGAGCAATACCTGGGCCCCTAATATCTTGGATGCAGTTACTACTGACTGCCTGGGTGGCTGAGCATGGTAAAGCAACTTCCAAGGCCCCCTTTGATCATGATTATACCTAACCTATTCTCCAGGCTTACTATGTGGCAGGCACTATGCCAAGTGCATTCCAGTTACCCCTATATTTAATCTCACCAAAACCATATGAAACAGCATTATTATTTACCTTATTTGACAGCATGAAAAAATAAACTGATTCTCAAAGCAGTCAAGCAGAGTTGAGAATCCCTCTGACCTGTGCCAATCTCAGTCACCCTGGCATAGGACCTAAATGCTCAGGCCTCCTGCTCAACCCAACCACTCTCAGTTGACCCTAAACAACTTCACCCCTCTCCTCCATTTTCATTCTCTGCTCCTGACTCAACCTGAACCACCTTTCAACTATGATAATAAATAACGTCTTTGACCTGGACTCTGGTCCTGTTTACTGGGCTTTCATTTGGTATTGCCAGATATAGTAAATAAAAATACAGAATTCCTAATTAAATTGGAATTTCAGATAAATAAATTTCTAGTATAAATATGTCCCAAATACTGCATGTTGTGCTAATTTGCATGGGACATGTTTATACTAAAGAAATATTGATTGCTCATCTGAAATTCAAATTTAACTGGGGTATCCAGTATTTTGTCTTGGCAACTCTACAACAATATCCAAACCCCAGCACTTTTTGCCTATTACCTGTGCCTTATATCTGTAAACCTTCTTCAGACCATGCTGTGGAGGTCTATCACATCAGCGGATTTTGAAGAACCATACCTTCACTACTCACATCTTTGTAGAGTTCCCTCCTCTTGAATTTGTAATGACTTATGACCTGTTTTAACAAATATAGGAGCGATTCTATGCCTGTTCTGAGCCTGATTTTTATGAAGCCCTAGAGTTTCTGCTTTTGCACTCTTAGAAGACCTGGGCCTTCATGTAAAAACAAAAAAAAATCTCACTACCCTGCTATAGAGACAATATGGAAGGGTGTATGGAGAGAGATAAACCCTGAAGCTACATGAAGGAAAACCAAGGAATGCATCCAGAAGCACAGTCACACCTATAATCCTAAAAGGGCCATGTTAGCATGTCCCCAGCCATTTAAACCATCCAAGATGAGGCATCAGACATGAGTAAAAACACCACCTTGGACACACCAGGAGACACCAAGTGAAACAGATACTCTATACCCTCTGTGCTTTATTCAAATCCCAGAAACTTAGAATCCTAAGAAAACTAATGACACTTTCTATTTCTAAACATCGGGACAGCTTGATATGTAGCAACAGGTAACTAACACTCATATCCAAGCATCATTTTCATAAAGCTTAAGGGTTGACATCATAAGCATCCAGTTCAATCTGGTTACCACCATGGACTTCTCCTGATTCAGCCTTACAAGTTTTGATGCTATATATAAACTTCTTCTGAAGTTGTGACTTTAAAGGCTGCTAGAGTCCAAGAGTCAGTCCCCATATTTCTCAGTTACAGGGGGGCACTAAGATATTGCAGGGCACAGTAGGCAGTTATCTTGTTGTGCTGCATAACAGAAGCAACTCGGGGCCAGCCCACACCCAGAGAGACAGTAGCAGAGCAAGGCTTGAGGGAAGATTGTCCAGCACCAGCCAGTCCTCAGCTGAGGCTCCTGCCAATCCTATTTGCTTTGTTCTTCAATAATCACAATGTCCACCTACATATCCTTCAAAAGAAAAATTCCAGGAAATGTGCACCACAATATCCATCTAAATTATTATCTGAGTTTATACACTCTGGGGAGGGTTGATAAAAGCACAGCAAGGAAAATATGCAAGCAGTATCGATAGAAAAAATACAAAAGGTTATAATATTGATTCACAGTTTAAAAAATAATAATGCCATCATTTGACCTCCCAAAGTGGTTAAATTATATCCCACCCAATGCTCATGTTTGATGTCTCGTATAATGATTAGACTTGATTTTAGTGGAAGATTTCTGCATAGGAAATTAAGAAGAGGAGTTCATAATTCCCCTGAATTAAAGTTGATATGACTGGACCTTTAAAATATGCATATCATCTGAAAATGTATCAAGGGTAAAAACCTTTTGACAGAATTAGCTAATGCTGCTGGAAAGGATACCTCAGAGTAGAGACACTAAATAGTAAGCAATGGCTTGAAGCCTTTACCATAAGCCACGATATAGGTATTAGAGAGGAATGGCAATTCCTTCTCAGGGCTCAGGAAAGTCCTTCATTATGACTTAATTGATTTCTCCAGAGTGGACTTCTTGTGAAAGAAACTGCCCTGTAGCTGATCCTTCGGTTGAAGGTGTATTCGTTTGAGTAGCAATTATGTGCTATGTTCCGTGATACATTTTGGGGAGATTCTCAGTAAGTAGTACATAGTTCTGGTCCTCAAAGGGCTTATTTGATCCTACAAGAGTCATTGTGAAAGCAGACTCTTGAAGTTGAGCACCGATAAATGCAGTAGGTAGTTAGATATGGCACAGGGTAAAAGTTAGCAGAAGTGTCACTGAACTATAGGCCAAATCTGCACTCAGCCTGAACCCCTAAACTTCCTCAATTCATGTGTTTCAATTCAGAGACAACTTTCTATGTAATCTTGAAAAAGCATCTGAGTTGTTGAGAAGCCCACTGGCTAGTCGCACCTCAATATCGATTGGTTTTCATGGTACTCAGAACATGGAGATCAGACAGAAGTAGACTCAAATCACAAGCTGTAGATACATCACTATCTTATGAGCCTCAGTTTTCTTATCTGTCAAATGTGGATAATATTTACAAGGTTTTCATGATGCAAGTGAGGGCAAGACAATCTAAATCAGCAACAGAACTCAAGACCAAGGTAGAAAGATTAAGAAAATGCTCTAAAGGAGTAGGGGAGTGTGGGGAGCAAGACAAGAAAGAGGAGAAAGCCAAGTAAGAGTGTGATCTCAAAGAGAATCCCAGGGAGCATGGCCTTAGCCTGACCTTGGGAGGGAGCATGGGGTGTAAATTATGCCTGAGTTTAGTCTTACTGGAGCAAGGGAGCTGGGCATACACACTCCTGCATCTTAAGTCACCAGCTAAAAGCTTCCATAAAGCTAAAATAAGTTAAACTCATAGCACTTTGAACTATCTGCATATGTGGGCAAAAGCACTATAACAACCAGAGCAAAAGAATCAAAGAACAGTTTCAAGGACCTTCCTGTTAGGGAACAAATGTCCTTTCGAAGCTGGGGAAGGATGAACACACCTGATAAAAGATGCAAGTGGATCTGGGTGGACTACTAACAGCATCCACATCTCAGTCTGAAGTTCCAGGCACAGAATAGTTAACAAATTTAAAGGAGCCCTATGCTTTCAAACAAGGAGGGAAGAGAGGGGTCCAAAAATACAGAGTCTCAGTCAAGGGGCCCAGGGAAACCTAATGTCTATTGATAAACTGGTATGAGCCACCATCTCTATCACACAAGATTTAGAAGACTCATTTTACTACCTGGGCCAAACATCACCTTATGAGAGAATGATTTTTGTTTAATGAAAATATTTTGATAGAATGCATTGGCCAGTATAGTGGACATCCCAAGATCTAGATCCATAGGAAGACAATGAAACTAAGAGATAACTTACTCATTCTGCCTATTAAGTTTTCGGAGGTTGGAGTGAGTGTATAGAGAAAAGAGGGGACATATTCGAAAAGGGCAAAGTAGTGAAAAGATACAATTCTAAACATCTGCTCCTCTCCAGGACCAATGTTAACCCATTAACTTCCTTATCTTTAGTCTCTTCTCACTGGGATATTTCCTGCCCCTAAGTCTATAAATATGACCTCCCTTCCAACAAATTCCTCCAACATTGCTTCCCCTTTAAACTTTCACCTTATGTTTTCTATTGATTTAAGCTTCTTGAGCCATTCCTGAGGCAGCCCAGGACCTGAGCTTCACTGTATCTGGCCAGTGCCTGAACTGCCCTTCGCTATAAATGCCCATCACTCTAGAGAGGGTGAATTAATTCCTACTTTATCCCAATTGAGTTGACATTCCAGGCTCAGAGAGTTAGTTGATACACGAGCCTTTCCACTGATAGTTCTGTAGGACATGATTCTGAGCTGCAGGTAGAGGAAGGCCTGACCAGTGCCAAGAACCTCACAGTCCAAGGCGCTGCAGAGTCCAGGGACTTCTCAATTATCAGTTCTTGTCTGTCACTCTTGACACCTGATGAACTTCTCCAATTTTCAATATACAGGGCAACTGCTTCCTACCTTTAACATCACAGTAGGCAAAGCATATGCACAGGCCTGTCTTGGCTTCCAACACCACCTTGAGAAATGACCTGTGTGCAAGGCCTCCTCCAGGTGAGAAGCCTGTGCCTGTCTTCTTGTTATCTCTCCAATACTAAAATTTTTCTTTTGCCTTACTTTAAAATGACGTGTTAATAAAATATTTCTAAACCAAAGACTCTAGATTCCTTGAGGGCATGAAATGTATTGTTCTCATCTCTGCCCCTGCCATAGCTCAATTTGCCAATGACATTGCTCCCAGGGAAGCCAGAGTTCTTGCCCCATTCTGAGTAAGTGGGGTCACTGAGCAAGCTGACACCTTCTAAAATTATAATTCCAATCAATCGTGCAAATATGGGGAAAAAGACATCATCATACACAATCAGTATCAAGTAAATTAATTCACCCTCACTAGAAGTGTTAACAATAATTATCAAAATCCCTGTGTCCATGTCCTCTGATCATATAATTCTCCTTGGGAAATGTACCTAGAAGAAGCAAAATGTTTCATGTGTAAGGAAATTATCTTAAGAAAATATTTGTAATAGTGAAAATGGGAAATGGCCTATATGTCTAATGATTTATGTCTATATAATGAAAATGTTTTATAGATATTAAAAACTTATGTTCAAATAATAATTATTGGCATGTGAAGATGTGTGTGTGTGTGTGTGTGTGTGCGCGCGCGCATGCGCGCGCTTCTTTGAGTCACTGTGACCAATATAACCTACAAGAGCAACTTAGAAAAAGAGAAGTCTATTTTGGCTCACAATTTCAGAGGTTCAGTCAATGACAGCTGATTCCATCTCCCTAGGCGCAAGGTGAGGCAGAACATCAGGGCAGAAGTGCGTAGCAGAGAAAAGCAACTCAACATATTACAATCAGGAAGCAGAGAAAGTTAACTCTGTACTCCAAGGACAAAATATAAGCCCTAAAGTTTTGCCTCCAGTGACCTACCTCTCCCAGCCCCACCCTACCTGCCTATAGTCACCACCCAGTACAGTAATCTTTTCTAATTCATCAAATGGATGAATCCACTGACTAGGATATAGCTCTCATAATCTATCAGTTCACCTCTGAACATTCTTGCATTATCTCACAAATGAGCTTTTGGGAGACACTTCATATTTAAACCATAGCATATGGGTGGGCAATTTTATTCTTTTTTTTTCTTTTTTTTTTAAAGAGAGAGGGACAGTGAGAGAGACAGAGAAAGAGAGAAACAACTTTATTGAGTTTTTCACATGGCCTTAGTTGCTCCAACACTCAGTTGTGTACGTGGTGCTGGGGTTTGAACCTGGGTCCTCGTGCTTGCCAGGCAAGCGCCGAAACCACTGAGCCACCGCTCCAGCCCCAATTTTATTCTTCCAAAAGGATAAATACCCAAAAATGTGAGTTCATGAATAGCTTTTTAAATTTTCCTTATTTCATACAGTTATAGTAAATATAATATTGCTTTACAATTAGAATCATAAATAAAATTTATCAAGTTTTAAAACAAAAATGTAAGGAAACCTTGACCTAAAATCAGGATTATCCAAAAGGCACATATAACATTTCAACAGCCAATTATCAAGTAGCTCCTGCTGAGCCCACCACAGTGCTTCAAGCTGTAAATTCTAAGATTAATAGAACCCAACTGTATATTTGAAATAATTCACTAATTATTAAATGGGGATTTATTTATCATCTAACAATGACTCTAAAATGTGGTCACTGCAGTAGGACTGTAAAGGAGAACATTCTGACTTTGCTAGAGGAAGGAAAAGAAAAGTTTCGCAGAGGAAGGGAGGTACCTCCAAGTACTTTCATTCACCCACTCATTCTCTGATTCTATCAATGACTGTTTCAAACACCTACAAGGTCCCAGGCGCTGTGCAAGACACTGGAATGATTAACAAACCTACTACTTCTCCCCTCAAGAATAGGACTATCTTTTGTAGAATTCTTCCTTAAAGGAAGAATTGTTATTTGCCTGATTATGTCCCAACCTGTGACAACCAGTATCCAATTTCTTCCCATTTCTGCCTTGGTATCTGGGTTTCCTTCCAAGTTAATGAACCTCCTCTCTTTCATATCTCATAGATCTAACAGCTCCTATCAGTCCCTCTGAGCCCATTTAAAAATCACTGGTACCAAGTTCTGGGAAGCAATTGGATATCTGCACTAGAGATGCCAATCATGCCCCCCCTTAGATCCTTCAATCCACCTTCCAAGATAGCACCTCCCACAACCCTGCTAAATGGGCAGAAGGCATAAGACTCTGCCTCATGCTTATGCCTGATAGGATGGTTATATCCTAGAGGTGAACTGGGCCAATCAGGTTCTCTAGTCTAGGAGTCTGGAACACACAGGCTGCGGGGAGTCTCCTGTGAGTGTGGATTGTTGAGAGTACTATCTGACCAGATTTAAATGGCATCTTTTAACCTGATTCAGTAGATGTTGGAGAAACTATATCCAAGGGAAAAAATGAAAACTGAAGTAGATGCCCAGACAGCACAGCATCTGGTAGAGAAACAACTTGTGAAATACTATCTAGGCACCCCCTGTCTTTGAATTCTGGAAAACTTCTCCCCTGTTTCCCCATATTTTAAAGAACCTTGTTTGAATAAGTTCCTTTTTTCTACAAGTAGAAATATATGATAAGACAGTGTCCAAGATCCTGAAACACTTTGGTGATCCCACAAACTGGGCATACCCTTCAATTGGATCAAGCCTAGGTCCTCTCTGAGTCTTGTACAAAGCAGACATTCAGTAAATAATTGTTAATTGAAAAGACATAGAAATTTTTGAAAAAGGTGTTTCCAGGGTCTTCTTGGCCTGCCTTAAAGTCCTCATTTACCTGTATGATATCCACAGCCACAAAAAAAGTGATCACTTGTGCCCATGCACAGCTTGAATTCTCTGCTCAAACTTGTTCCAGGAATCATTGAACACCTGTTTTCTTTGGCAGTCCTAGTTCCACTGAGCCATTCCAATAGATATTAGAGTTCTTTCTTGCTCCCATTTCTAATGAGTGATAGATTTTGTGACAAGGAAAATGCTCAGTATTCTCCTGAGTCCCATCAGTAGTTAGAATTATAAGGACAGAAGCATAGAATCAAGCACAGACAGGCCACTAGTGAAGATTTAGTTCCTGGTTAGCCAGAACAGACTTCACAAGTACTTTTGGAAATGAGGTCAAATCCATTTGTTTCCAGATGGTCCCAGACAACCAAAAAAATTGCAAAGGGTAATGGAAAATTTTTCAGGCATCATACGGTCATTCATCACATCTAACCATCAACTAGATTCTTGAAATTCCAGATAAGTCTGTCTTGGAAGTTAGCCATGTAGCTGTTCAACACATGTGAAATTCACCTTTCAATGTAATGACTTTTTATTCAAGGATTCATAAGCCATACCCCCTATCCAAATTAATTGTTCCTTCCCCATTGTAATCCATGTGCTTATCTTAGCATTGTTTTTTTCTCCCTTGTATTATTTGTTCAACAATGTTTATTGAGTACCAACTGTTTGCCACACTCTTTTCTGAACGTAGAAGTAAAGTAGTAAGAAACAAAGTCTTCCACATTCATTGAATGTACATTCTAGTTGGGGTGTTGGGAAGACAGGTAATAAAAAAGGAAAGAAAAAGCAACTACATAAGATATACATTAGATATAAGTGTTATGGGTTTAGATATTAATGTCTCCCAAAAGTTTGTGTATTGAAGGGTTGGTCCCCAAAGTAGCAAAGTCTGGAACCAGGGCTTTTAGTAAGTAACAGAATCCTGAGCGTTCTGACATCATAGCAGATTAGTCCATTGGTAGTTGAGTGGTCTGCTAGAAGGAGGTAGAAGCCATAGGCAGGTAGAGTAACAGATCACTGGAGCATGCCCTTGGGGACTACATCTTGCTTCAGGCCCCTTCCTCCCTGCCCTCCTTCCTTACTCTCATGAGTTGAACAACTTTCCTCTGTCAAGTCCTTCTGCCATGATGTTCTGCCTCACTCAGGCCCAAAGCAATGAAACTATCCAACCATGGACTGAAACCTTTGAAACTGTAAACTAAAACAAATCTTTCCTCTTTTAAGGCCTTTGTGTCTGGTATTTTGGTACAGTGATGAAAAGCTGACTTAATATATATAATATGTATTCATGTATAAATAGTATACATGTTATATATAATGTTATGTATAATATAAAGATGATTAGGGAGAAAATTCAAAATTATGGAGATGCTGAATTCCAAAGGTGAGAGGAGGTTGCTATCTCATATAGAATACTCAAGGAAGACCTCATTGAGTTGGTGGTATTGGAGCATAGACCTGAAGGAAGTATGAAGTCAACCTTGCACACATCTGGAGAAGGACTATTCAAGACAGAAGGAACTGCAAGTGCAGTCCTAGAAAAAAGAAGGAGGACAATGTCTCTAGAATAAATTCAGTGAAGGGGAAAGGCTAGGACATGAAGTCAGAGAGATGTATATAAATCCCTTCTACTAGACCATAAATTCTAAAGAGGCAAGGACCCTGTCTTTGTCACCTTTATATACTCCTTGGTTCTTCCCACAACTTGTGCCACGTGAGAGTGTTTTAATAAATGTTTTCCATAGTTATAAATGACTGCACAGTTTACTTATGCTTTATGTTGCTTATAATGTTCTTTTTCATTACTATAAACTAAAGAAATTAAATTTTATCTCCATTTCCATTAATATATAACTAGGTTTAATTCTTGAGTCAGTAGATGTAATTATGTTAGATAAGATAATGAATGGATGCATGCACAGGTGGATGCATGAAAAGATCTACAGACAAAATATGTAGATATCAGATTTCAGAAAACTCTAGATCCTGGCACTGATGATACACCTGGTCAGGATTCAATGAACCTCTCAATTTATCCTTGTCTATTTGCAGTTTACCCATTAAATAATGCAGCATGAAAAATTTGAACATGCAGAGTATGTGGGGAAGTTCGTGGTTTGCTAGAGTATTGCTGTCTCAAATTCAAGAATGTTGTGCTTCTAATAAAAAAAAAAGAATGTTGTGCTGGTGGCACTTAAATGAAAACCTGGTAGTGGACATCTTTAACTCAGTGGACTTGAAAGGTCACCATTCTGCCTTCTTGTCTTGTTTCTTGACTGTATCCCTGTCTAACCTTCCTGAATGATTTACAATTAGCTTCAGTCCATCTGTTCTGGCACAACACTAACAGATAGTATTCAACTGACTTAGTCATATATGAAGCCCATGAAAGCATTCTAGACCACTGGGATCCACTAGGTTCTTGTTGGTCACTCCCCTGCTTCATTTGTCTAGATGCTGGCCAAATACAATGCCATCCTTCACTAGTATGGAACCAAATTAAGTGCTAAATGAATGAGTATGCCTCAGGTCTCAGTCAAACCTTACAGGGAGAATATACAGACCATCCATTAAGGTAAAATTGCAGATGATATAAAATCAGCATGCAATAATCAGTATTATTGTATATTCCAATAGCAAATCATCTGAAATAGACATCATGAAAGCAAACCAATTCATAGTACCTATTAAAAAAATACCTAGCACCTGCATAAAAGTCAACTCAAATGTATTAAAGACCTAACAAGTAGACCAGAACCTTTGCATCAACATTCTGACATATCAGGCACAGGCCAACAAATTCTTCAATAGGACTCTAAATCATAGAAAATAATACCAATAATTAATAAATGAGATGGCATCAAATTGAAAAGCTTTTGCACAGCACAGGAAACAATTAAGAATGTGACAAGAGAACCTAAAGAATAGGAGAAAAGAGGCTGGAGGGGTGACTCAGCAATTGGAGCACTTGCCCAGCATGTACAAGGACCTGTGTTCAAATACCAGCACCACATACATGACTGTCAGAGAAATAAAGTCCAAATTGAAAATAAATAAATAAAATTGATTCTCTCTCTCTCTCAAAAAAAAAATGGGAGAAAAACTTTACTACCTTACTAGCTACATTTCTGACAAAGGATTAATAACCAGAATATATAAACAACTAAAAAAAAACCACCAAGAAACACAAATAATTCATTCAATAAATAGACAAATAAACTGAACAGACACTTTTCAAAAGAAAACATATAAATGGCCAGCAAATACATGAAAAAAATGTTCAACCTCTTTAGCAATTAGGGAAATACAAATCAAAACTACATTGATATTTCATCACACACCAGTCAGAATGGCATCAAGAATACAAACAATACTAAATTATGGAGAGGATGTGGAGAAAAGGAACACTTTTATACTGCTGGTAGGAATGTAAATTAGCATAACTACTATGGAAGTCAGTATGGAATTTCTTCAGAAAACTAAGAATGGAATCACCAAGCGACTTAACTATACTACGCCTCAGTATACTCATCATGAAGAACTGAAATCATCATACTCATGTTTATAGTAGCACAGTTCACAATAGCCAAACTATGGAACTAGCCTTGATGTTTGCCAATGGATGAATGGATAAAGAAATGTGGTATTAGTACACAATAAAGTTTATTCTACCATAAAGAATGAAATTATGTCTGTCGCAGGAAAATGGAGAGAACTCGTGAGCATCATGTTAAACAAAATAAGCTAAACTCAGAGAGTGAAGTGTCATATGGTTTCATAGGCAGAAACTAGAGAAGAAAAAGGAAAAGAAATGTATTACACAGAGAATCTCATGAAAATGGAAGGAAGACCAGTAAAGGAAAGGAAAGGGACCAACAGGAGGGAGGAGAGCAGGAAAACACTTGGGAACAATATTGACCAAGTTATATTGTTTTATCATTTGCATATACCAATATGTAGCAATGAATCCCACTATTGTGTATAATTACAATATAGCAATAAAAAATGGGAAAAATATTGGGATATAATTTAACCAAAAAGTGAAAGATATCTACAATGAGAACTAAAGAACATTGATGAAAAATTAAAGAGGACACATACACAAACAAAAAAATTGAAACGCATCCTGTGTCCAGATTGGAAAATGAATATTGGTCACATATCCACACTACTCAAAGTGGTCTAAAAAGTCGATGCAATCCCTATCAAAATACAGTGGTATTCTTCACAGAACTAGAAAGATCAATCCTAAAATTTGTATGGAACCACAAACCTCTCCAAATAGTCAAAGCCCCCTTGAGCAACAAGAACAAAGCAGGAGGCATTACTCTACCTGACTGCACAACACACTGCAAAGCTGCAGTGCTCAGCAACAGCAGGTGTTAAAACAGCCACATGGAACAGCAACAGATGGGACAGCCTAGAAGTAATCCTACACACCTACAGATAACTGATTTTGACAAATGTGCTAAGTACATGCACTGAAGAAATGACAAGCAGAAGAGTGAAAATAGACTCCTATCACTCACCAGTTACAAAAATCAACTCAAAATGGATTAAGGACTGAAAGACCTGAAACTACTAGAAGAAAACAGGGGGAAAACTTCAGGATATTGGAATGGGTGAGGGTTTTTTAGGACAAGACCTCCAAAGCACAGGAAACACACACATAAAAAAAAAATGGGAAAATGAGATTACATCAAATCAAACTGTCTTTGTACAGCAAAGAAGACAATCAGGAGTGAAAAGACATTTACAGAATGGGAAAAAATATTTACAAACTATAGCATCTGACAAGGGGTTAATATTCAGAATATTTAAGGAACTCAGAAAACTCAAGAGGGGAAAAGACAAACCACTCAATTTTAAAATGAAATATAGACCTGGTTAGACATTTAAATAGACATTTCTCAAAAGAAGACATACAAATGGCCAACATGTGTACGAAAAAAAGTTGCTTAGTGTCACTAATCATCAGAGAAATGCTAATCAAAACCACAGTACGAAATCATCTTGCCCCAATCAGAACAGCTATCATCAAAAACACAAAAGATAGAAAGTGCCGGCAAGGATGTGGAGAAAAGTGAACCTTGGCAGACTCTTGGTGGGAATGTAAATTAGTACTGCCATTAGAGACAAGGATATGAAGTTTCTCAAAAACAAAATTTTAAGTGGAACCACCATGTGATCCAGTAATCACACTATTAGATATATATATATATATCTAATATATATATATTATATATATATATTATAATAGATATATATATATATATATATATCTCCAGAGGAAATTAAATTAATATGTTGAAGAGACATCTGCGCTCCCACCTGTATTGCAGCATTCTTCACAATATCCAAGGAATGGAAAAAATCTCTGTCCCTCAACTGGTGAATGAATAAAGAATATGTGGGATACATACACAAAAGAATACTATTCATCATAAAAAAGAATGAAAGCTGTCATGTGCACAACATGAATAGAACAAGAGATCATTATGTTAAGTGAAATAAGCCAGGCACATAAAAATAAGTACTACATAAGGTCACGTAGATGTAAAATCTAAAGAATTTCACAGCGGCTGAGAGTAGAATCGTGTCTCATCCACAGCCCAGTTGTACCAGGGCAATGGGACAAGGTTGCAGGAAAGCCAAAATGCGCATAGACAGCATGGGAGAACTGTAATTGCGGAAGGTTTACAAGAGATCAGTGACTACTCCAAGAAGAGTTTCAGGAGCACCTCCGTCCCTCCCCCTGCTTTGCCAAACAATGTCCCCTGTCCCTCGCAGTGCTTTGTCCAGTGGTGGCTGGCCAAAGAGTAACACATATCCTTTCCACAGTGTCCCCAATTCCACACCTGTCCCTAATCAGGGAGGGGTCTTACATGTTAAGCTGCAGAAGCAATGACATCATCAGCATTAGCTTGCTCATTTGCCTGAGGGACCAGCATTCCATGAAGTTACTATCCTGGTGCACATGCAAAAGTAGTTTTCTACAGATGACAACAACGTGCAGTGGCTCCTGTAAGAAAAGGTCAGCATCCTCCAAGATAATTTGTATCTGGACTTTCTGGCCAGGGTTGCTCTGATTTTTACTTTAGCTTGGCTTTGTTTGGAGGAACAGTCATGGGGAATTTAGGAGCATGGTTTTTAATGTCCTCCTTTTCTTTAGGGAGGATCCAAATGGTGGTCGCCAGAGGCTGGAGAAAACAGGGAGGAGGAAGGAATGGGGAAAGGTTGATCAAGGGGTAACAAGTTCCAGTTAGGAGTAAGAAGTTCTGGTGTGCTATTGCACTCTAGACTATAAACAGGAGTTACATACTATATATTTCAAAAAGCTATAAAAAAGAATTCTGAATGTTTTTACATGGGACAATGATTCAGATTTGAGGAGATCTAGATAAGTTGAACCTAATTTGAACAGTGCACAAGTTTGACATTATCAAAACATCTCACGATACCTCATTGATATACAATTTTTATGCTTTTATGTGTCGAAAATAAATTTTAAAATGTTTTAAAGGCAAACAAGTCTTAAAAATTTTAATGTAGTATTCCAAGAAGTAAACAGTTGTATCTTAGCACAGAAGTATGGCTTCTTCCTTCCATGAGTTTGGTAAACATATTTGTACATGTAGTTATTTTAACAAGTCTAAGAACATTAATTGATACGCTGCACTAAATGTGACTTCTCAAGGATGTCAGAGACGGATCCAACACATTCTCCTCAAAGCTACTCTGGAAATGCTTCAACTACCTCACATACAACATAAATTCTAATCAGTGCCTTTCTCCAAGTATTCATTTGCACCATGCTGTGTGTGCTGGAAATTCTCTATAAACTATTCCTGTGGTCCGGATATAAGACTTCTCATGATAAATTTCTCTTGGCTCTGACTGGTAGGGGAAGTTTGTATCTTCTGTATAACTATTCTACTTATTTTCATCAATGACAACTAGATAAACATTGAATTTCCCTGGGTTTGCTTTGTCTTCTAAAAAATTCAAAGCTTGAACATAAACGCTATCCCTTTACCCCGCATCGAGTTTACTAGCATAGTTACCCAGGCCTGCTGATGCTGCATGATTTCTGATCTTCACTTACCTTTATTCCAGCTTTCTTCTTATTAAATGCTTTATACCGTTTGTGGATGTCTGCAGAATGCCTCCATAAGAAAGAGGGGGAATACATAGTGTAAGTAAAGAAAGATTGTGTGACTTACTGCTTTACAATCTGAGGGTTTCAGTCACATGGACTTGAACTCAAATATCAGCTTCAACACCTGTTAAACATGGGATCCTGGTTGGGCAAATTGCTTCAATTCTATGTGCTTTAGTTTCTTCATCTGATAAATAAGGATAATGATTAAAATTTTTAGAAAGAATTAAACAAGATACTGCATGGAGAATGCTTAGCACCCTGCCCAACACTTTGTAGATGTTTGAGAAATGGTATCTCTATGTGAACAAATAATAAAGGTCATCAAGACACAACTTTAATTTACATAATATGTAGTCAAGTGTTTCTTTGCTACAGTAGAGTAGGTAGCAACAGGTTCAGACTTTGGCACCAGGTTATGTGGAGTCAAGCCCCAACTGCTTTGTTATCTGTAACTTTGGGCAAGTTTCTTTACCTTTCTTTGCCTCTGGTTTCCATTAAATGATGATGAAACTGAAATCTGCCTTGCAGAGTTGTTTTAAGGAGGGAATACAGTATAGGTGCTTCACAAAGTTCCCAGTGTACAGTAAGCATTTAATAAATGCTACCACTGCTCTAATTATTACTTCTTATTAGTTGGCCCCAGATTCAAACTAAATTTACAGAGGCATATATTCCATCTTATCCTTGAGAATAACTGGAAACACAAACAAGGAAAACTGAATTGGTCTGAGAACTCAGAGATCTTTTCTCTGGGCTTATTTTCACTTCCACATTGGAAACATGGAGACCTTGTATGGAAATAGATGTACAACAAAAGCCCATAAAGGTACATGCTGTAGCTTCTCTCTAACAGAAAGGAATAGTCGTGGAGATGTATCTTTCCTATACCCCTGTAGAGTCAAGAGCCAAATGAGCTGAAATAGCCCAAATTCCATCATTATTGATTCTTGTCTTATTTCATTTTACTCTGTGCAACATGGTTTCATATCCAGCTTCTATCTCTTTTAGTTCTCATAGTGAATCAAATATGGGAGAAAGACAAATATCATTATCTATAATAATGTGAATAATCAGGGGAGGTAACTCTGAGCCACCCAGCTAGTTAGCAAAGGACCTGGATTCAAAGTCAGCTATCTTCTTTCCTCAAACAATATACATTGCCCTAAGTCATATTTTCACATTGGAGCAGCTTCCTCTGTTTTTTAAAAATCTCTCTACCATAACTTGCTAGGACATCTACACAGAATACTCCAGGACACCTCAGCTACCCCAGGAAGGTGCCTCCTCCCAAACCTGTCAGAGGAGGATGGAGTTAGAAAACAGCACTTCTTTTCTTTTGTCCCTTGTGCATTGTGTTTCCGCACACGGCCTTAGGATCCCCAAGCTGTGCACTGAGCCCGCTATCAGAAATAAAAGAGATACCTCTTAATCCCCAGTAGTTATACTGGAAAATTGAAGCACAAAATCACAGGCTTAGCAGCAGTTGAATCTAAGGATGCTGAAAACCCCGCTGGAATAAGTTGCCAGATAGTTTTGCTCTCTGCCAAAATATCTTTTCTCTTTATTTAAACCTTTCTGAATAAGAGAAAAGTAATTAAAACCATGATTTTCTCCACTCAGATAAACAGCTTCTGCTGTCTAAGGAAGAAAAAAAAAAACCAGAAAGGAAAACCAAAATACCTGCAACTATTCAGTCCCTTGGAAGGAGAGAAGGACCTGTTAAGTCACCCAAACTCAGGTCACTTGGAAATCAGCCAAACACAAAGCTTGGGATCTGGGCTGGTTGTTAAGCACCACCCACCTTCTGTTCTGTTTTATAATTCTGAGGCTGGACTCCACAGATAAAATCTCTCCTTTGCCATCTGGCTTCCTGTTAGGGTCTTCCAATAAAGGGTGTTAGAGTGAGATTGCAAGGCTAGAGGAAGGAGAAAGGGTTTGCCCCATGCTGTTTGCTTCCTGTTCCTGTCAATGTCACCTCAGCAGTGATTCTTCAAACTACAAGCAGCAGTTGATTCCAGGTTCTTTTTTCCAAATTCCCAGAATCAGCATCATTGGGCTTCTTTCACAGACACCAGTGCTAGCCAGGTGGCACCTTCTGTTCCGGGATCCAGGACTCAGCTCTGTGGCCTCCATCCAAGGTTCTGTCCTCTACTAAACCCTTCATGCCTTCATTATCTCTGCTTTTGGGGTGGTAGGAGCTTCCTGAAGCTATACATACAGTGCTGCATCACCTGACAACAGGGATGTATTCTGAGAAATGCACATTAGGCAGTTTCACCTTGTGCAAGCATCATAGAGTGTCCCTCCACAAACCTAGATGGCAGAAGTCAAGGGCTTAATGTGCCTCTTGATACACTGAAGAGACACAGTAAGCGTGAGATGCATGAGGCTCTTGCTGCCATAATGCAGCACTCTAACTTACAGCAAACTTCTACAATCTACAATGATGGTAAAATACATAGTATTATGTACTCTATACAATTGTGTGCATTACCATTCTATTCATCTGGCAGCCCAGGTTTGTCTACACCAGCATCACCACAAGCATGTAAGCACTGTCTTGTACTATGATGTAATGACAGCTCCAACATCTCTAGGCAGTGGAGATCTTTCAACGCTGTTAATCTTGTGGGATCACCATCACATACATGGCCTGTGGTTGACTAAATCATCATTATGTGGTGTATTACTGTTTATTTTTTGTTATTACGCTCCTACAAATATCTTTTTAGCAGTTAAACTCCCTATATTAAATTACCTCTGCTAAAATAACTAATGTGGTTCCTGTTTTCTTGACTTTACCTTGATAGATTCAGAATCTAACTTTATTTGTATTTCAGACAAAAGTTAAAATGGCCATTTTCTTCAAATTTTTATTGATTGATGGATTCAAGAGAATATATTATGTCTGGTATTCTGCTAAAGACTAGAAAAAGAAATATGAACAGATATCCTCTAGTACAGTCCAGCAAACTACTATAACACTCAAATAAAAGTAATGTAATTTAATATGCTGTAAGAGTGGTATATAAAAATTCCTAATGATTTTTTATTCTAGAAAAAAGGAAAAAATAATCACATTTAGAAGAATTCGAAGACATCTATATAGAGAGAACAAGCTAAAAAGAAGATTGCAAATGAATATTTTAAAGGGTTATGTAATCTTACAGCAACAAAAGAATTTAAAAACACTATCAAGACAATCTGTTTTCATAAGTGTATCTATAATTTACACTTAATGAAATATCAATCTGGACTATTGAATCACTACCCAATTTCTTCCAGGCATTAAGATTACCTTAATTTGTAATGCATGACCTTCCAGAGAAGCTATGAGTATTTCATATTTTAGAACTGATCCTTGGAAACACATATATGCATACACACACACACACACACACGTTAAACTCGTTAACTCTCTCTCCTCTACAACACAGAATATGCAGTTAAAGATGAAGTCAATGAAATCTGAAGTATGCGTCATGATATTTGATTTCACTGGGGGAGTGAGTACACAGAGTGTACATAAAGGACTCAAGAGGTAAATAAATAAGTTTGAGAAATGCTGGAGTGAATAATTTTACTTTCTGCAGGATTTTTCAGGATTTAACACTGTAATATGTTGTGAATCCCACGGAGTTACAAATTGCAGTTGGCCAACCAAATCACTTCTGATTCACTTTTCATTAACCTACCATATCTGGGTCTGGGGATATAAGAGCTCAGTGATAGAATGTATGTTTAGTGTGCAAGAAGTCCATGCATAAAAACAAAATGTTCACCATATCAAATCAGCTATTCAATTCCTTCTAAACTTTCTCCTACTATCTTCCTTCCCACTGCCACTGTCTGAGTCTTAACCCTTTATCATCTTTGCCTGCCAGCCTCTTACCTGACTACTTTGCCTGTCTTCTCACCCCACATGTCAGTCCTCCTTAAGAGAGGGTAGCAAATGGTAGTCCACAGCCCTACACCAATCCATTGCCTGATTCTTCATAGTTAAGAAGCTAAGAATTTTTTATGTGGTTACATTTTAAACAGTTACATAAGTACCTATATAATAGCTTCAATTTTTCATCCTGGTTTGCAAAATCTAAAATACTATCTGGCACTTAAAAAAAGTTTTCTGACCCCTGCATGACACTTCTTTCAGATGCACAGAGTCTAAATCACCTATGTTCTATTTTATTTCTTCTCCCAAACTATAATGGCCCCTATTCTTCTAACCAGAATTTTTGAAAACTCTGAACAAGGAAAATACTCTCATCAAGAAGAAAAAAAAAAGAGGTTCTTCTTTTAGGTTTTGGAGGGGAGAGAAATTGTTGTCATCTGCTGACTACAGTGCAAAAAATCAAGAAAGTCTGGACATGTATAAAGTCCCTTTCTGGCGATACAACAATGCACACTAGATAGCAGTCAAGTACAAAGGAGGACAGATTTGTCAAAGCAGAATCATGAGACAGGCAGTGATGTGCTGGCAAACGTTTCCCAAATGGCTTTTCAGTAAAATGTGAGCAGGAGGCAAGAAGCCCTGAAGTGTAGTCTTTGCCAATTTCCATGGTATAAGCATTCCCACCATGCTGATTTCAAGTTATCAGCATGACACACTGACCATGAAGTTGAGAAAAGACGTACATTGTTGACTCACTATCACATACCAGGAACAGAGGAGCTAAAGCAGGACCAAAAGAGCAGAGTCCCATTTCTATGGACTCCTGTACTCTTATCACTGAAAAGAGAGACCAAGCCACCTAGAAATGTGATCAGAATCAAAGCCACAGCTGACCCTTGACACCAATTGTCCCTATGCTGAATTTCTTTGCATTTCCTCCATTAAAAGAAAAGCTTTTGACAAAGAAAGGAAGGAACTATAAACCCAACCACCATACAGGCCAAAAGCCTAATGTGACCCTTTCCTGAGGTCATGTTTTGTCAGGAAGTGGCAGATGAAGAAAGCTCAAAGACAGTGCTTATTAAAAGGAGGCATCAAAAAGAGGAAGTCAGAAGAAAAGGAAATAACTTCTATCAAATGTCTGCTCTTTTTCTGCTAGGCAAGAGCTTTGGGGCTCCTTAAACATAAAAGAAATAAAATTGATCTTTATTTCCACTATTCCTTAATATTTTGCACTCTCTTTTTTATGAATATAGGGTACAGACCCACAATATGACTTTGTCAACAAAAAGGAATCTTGGATATTTTCATGTTTTGTAGCTTGGTAAGTAAATGAAAATATCATTTATTTACTTCACTACCTCAAAATTATAATAGTTATCAGGCCCTTGGCTTAATCTATTCATTTTTATTGCATGAAAAAATGAACATATGTTATGTTCTAACATAGATATTTTTATATTAAAAATTAAATTAAAAAACATTTTGATGACTATTTTAAACAGCTTCCTTAGTAATTCTACACATTTTGTTTTATGAGTTTAAAGTAATTGTACTGAGGCTTCCACAGGCTTTGCCACACTGCCAAAGGAAATAAGAACAAAAAATATTTGAAATCCCCTCTGAACGCATTTTGAATATATTAATCCATCTAACCATAAAAATGATTTTGAGTTTTCCTGTTACCCTTTCACTGATGAGAAATCCAAATGTGAAAGAAGCTGAATGACAACCCCAAGCTCACCGTATATTACATGGTGGAGCTGGTAACTGCCCTAATGCTCTGCTGTTCTTTCAGAACCCTTCACCCTGCTGTTGCCTCATGGGGAGGTATCAAGTGGATACGCCCAATGGTCTTGATCATGCCCCAAGTCCCAGAAAGAGTCTCTTGGCTACTAGCAATTGAAAGGTACTCACTGGAAAGCAAGCCAGCGGGACATTAAAGAATGGGTAGAGCAAATTAGCCCCCTCAGTGAGACCATAATTCCTCTTAGAGTGACTCAGCTAAATTCACCCAGTGCTTAGTGACCCAGTTCTCCAAATATGTGCTGTAGGAACCAGCTTGATTACACAAAAAGGTCTAGAGGGCATACGTGTATCCAATAGAGAGGCAAGTATGTGGGTTTGGCTGCATAACTCAGCTCAGTGACAGGGAATGGGATATGAATACTTTGAGAAGAAGAGATTCCAGGGGAAATTACAGGAAAGAAGGTGATTTCCCTTTGGGCTTGTGCTTCTGTCCAGGAGAGTGATTCTGCTTCCATTCAAAAATCATCTATTGGGTCCTCCATGCTAAGAGTGTGTGAGACATTGTGATCTAAAAACAAAATTGCAGTTTCTACCCAGGGAAGTTCACTGTCTAGGAACATTCATATGCCCTGCAACCTTACTTCAGTGCCCTGTAATGATAATTCAGAAATCTTAGAGGGTGTTAGAAATGAAAACAATTTCAAGACAGTGAGGTAAACATTAAAACATAGGGAATTGCAATGGAGGTGAAAAAGAGGGTTGCTTAAGTGGGCAACACAAGTTTTTAGTGAGGGACTGAAGGGATGAATCAGAGTATTCTCCAAGAGGGTGGAAAGGTGAACAAATTGAAAGAAGACACAGGCAAAAAGCGCAGCTCTCTTTCAGCAACAGTGCTTAACTCGGGTTCGCCTAGAGGCAGAGTTGAGGGAAGGACACAGGTGCTGTTGGTTTATTTGAAAGGATAGGAGTATGAGGGAGTAGTTACAGTGAGCCAGAAAGAGGGGGAAAGCCAGTAAAGAGAGCATTCAGGAGTTGTTTGCCACTGTGGGCAACAAGAGCTCAATCTGTTGAGAAGTCTGCTGAAACACTATGTAAAATGCACCAAAAGAACTACTCCCCTGAAGGAGCAGAAGGCCTGAGTGATTGGGTTGAGATCTGTGCTCAGGGACATGAACCTCATCACACTTCAAGTTTTGCTTGCGTGTAGCTGAGCAGTCTTTGATGACTTTGGTCAAAATAGAGAACTACTCCTCCGTTCCCTGCTTGATGCATGGCACCGAGTGATGCATGGAGCTGTGCACCCTAGCTGTGCTGAATCAGATGGGCTAAGGAGATGTGGTACTTCACAAGCATCTGCTACTAACAAGCTGTGGCTCCTCCTCCTTGGATGAAAGCCAAAGAAAAGGAATAAGGACAGAGTTTGGGAAACATACACAGAAACCAAATGCTGCTCAGTCTTTTCCTAAGATCTGGCCTGGGAGACATTTATATAACACAACTTGTTTTATTGTTTTTTTAAGAAGGAGCTGCTCTCAAGAATTCCAAAATTTTACAGCAGAACTTTGCAGTATACGAAAGATCCCTTTTCCTTTCCTAGATGGTCCAATTTTTTCTTTACGTAAGTCCATGTCATTTATTTACATGTATTTCTTTTTAATATCAAGCAAATGATCTAAAAGTCTTCAGGGAGTAAGTGCAAAAGGCCTAGAGAATTATCCTACAGAAAGGAATAAAAGTTTATTTAAAGTACAAAGATGCTAGTTATAATATTTTTATGTTGTCAATGCCCATTTTTAATGAGGTATAGTTTACATATAATAAAGTACACATATGTGAAGCATAAACTTTGATAATTTTCAAGAAATTAATATACCCTGTTGAAGTAGCTACCCAATAGTCAAGAAGTGGAACATTCCATTGGTCAAAAATATTCCCATATTCCATTGCTTAACACAATTACATAACTGTCAAAAGATAAAACATTACAGATACAGTGAGCTTTTAAATTTTTCTACCATGTGCTGTAAATCATCCTCACATGATTTATAATTGTGCCTAGAATTGAGGATGACCAAAAAAGTCCAGTGCATTTATTCAATAGGATAATGAATCATGTTGTCTTATCAATATTTTATAACTTGCCTTTATTAGTTGTTATTTCCCTCTTCATTTTTAAAATAAATGTTGACATTTTGAGCCCCAGATTGTTCTTCTGTGATTTGGTAAATTTTTTCAAGGATTTAGATTGAAATATGTCCTTTAGTTAATATGCTATGAGACATGCAATACACATAAACTCATATATTTATATACATATATAATCACTTAGTCTCATATTAATCATTCAAGAGGATTAAGTATTATATTAGATTCTGATATCCACATTGGAATCTTTGACATTCATTGAGTAAAAGTGGATTTTGATATTAATAAATAAAAACTTGCTTAATAAACACCTCATAGAATATGCTTATCAATGAACATAAGCTATTCACCTCTTAAATTATGACTTCAAAGTTATCAGAATTTTAATAAAGAAAAAGTCACAGGTCATGGCTGCAGGTTTTTTAAACGTATGTTTAAAATAGAAGATTTTTCTTAAGCTATGAAATGACAACAGCAATGGCAATGTCTGGCAATGACAATTAGGTCTGATGATGACAACATTGGTGGTGACAACAAAAATGGTGATTGACTGACTTGCCTATTCACCATCTCAGGATTGAGTAAAGACAATGTATGTGAGAACAGTTCAAAAACTATAAAACTCAATGTAAGTGTAAGGTACTGTTTTCATTATTCAAAAGGAGTCACTTGGTCTTTGCATCAGCTAGGGTTCAAACAGAGAAACTGAACCAAAAGAAGATAGATCTTTTTAAAAACAATACAAAGCATTTGCTTAAGTGCACTGTCTAGGCATGTCCAAAGTCCCCAGATCAGGCCACAAGAAGGGCAGGCTGAACCTCAGGCATGAACTGCGGCAGTCCACAGACAGCATTTCTTCTCACGGGGCAGTCAGGAGGATCCAGCGAAATGCTGTGTGTTTAAATGAATGTCAACTATAAGGTAGAGTGAATATTAAGGGATTATCAAGACAAGGAAATTGAGTTTAGGTAGCTAACTCATATAGGAATGAATGTTGGCTATGGGCCTCCCTGGAACAATTTCTGAAATAATAGGGGAAAAAAAATCTACCCATCTGTCTCACCGATAATGTATACAAATCTGCAAGTTCACCTAAGAGACTGAACATAGTTAAAGTAGTGTGATTCACACTACGCTTCTTTCAAAAAATAACCCTATCTAAGCAATGTTTCAAAATGTTTCACCATCATCAGCCTGTCACCCAAGCTGACACCTTCCAAGGGTCCTAGATAAAGCTCAATTCTCATGCCTTTTCCTTGGAGATCTGAGCAGAATTGCTTTGAGTCTCACGATCTCCTGAACCAATTGGACTTCCTGATAATGATATTTAAATCAAACTCACTTTGAGTGTTTTCATCTCCTCCATGAAAGATAAAAATCCCTAGCACATATCACAAACATCATACAAACCAAGCAATTTTAAAGATTTATGTCATTGGTGAATACTCTATAAAGATTTCTTCTACATGTGTAAGAGTGATATTTCAGAATTTTTTTTAAAGTTGTGTCTTAAAAGTATGTTCTCTGATCCAACAAATAATTACAAATTAATCACAGCAGATTGAGAGAAAATCAGAGATTTAGACTGATAAAATATTTTTGTGATTTGTAGAAGATGCCATTTGGGAGGATATTAGGTCCCATGGTGGTTAGGGTCAGGCATCAACAGCCTCTTATAAACAGAACCCTGACAATACCAAAACTAATGGGAGATACAACCCTCTGTCATTCTCAACAATGCCAGTCTCCCCAAGTGGAATTTCATTTATTCAATTTTTACTGGGTCAAATCACATCAGATATTTTATAGTCACCAATTGCCAGCTGAGCAATTGAATCTCATTAAATTCCTATGTCTCCCACCCTTATGTTCTATAATTTAACTCCATCTTTTTCTCTCACATTTCCCTATATGCTATGCTTTCAATCAAAGAGATTCATCTTAAGTATTTAATCAGCAACAATCGTTAAATGCCTAACATTGGGCATTTTCATAATAAACTACAATTATAATAAAATCTAAATATAGGATTTATAGGATTATTGCACTTTGATAATATAGGATTCTTGTGTTTTAAGAGACTAGGAAAGGAGACAAATAATTAAACAAATAATTATAATATGAGATATAAAATAAGAGAGATATTTACAAGAGCTCTAGGAGCCCCAAGGGAGAAAGAGCTGAGCAATGGGAAAGAAAGCTCAAATTGCTCCTTGAAGGTGAGGAGGCACCTTCCAGACTCACCTGAAAATCAATGAATATTTACTACACGTAAATTAGACCTAGTATTTTACATGTTGGACTGAGCACTTCATGTATGTTCAATAGGAACCATAATTTTCTTCACTTAGAAACGGAGCATATTTACTTGCTTTTAAGGTCACATATAAGATGGAGTGACACTCAGACAGTCACTAGAGTCTACTCAGTGCAGAAGATAAAAGAAGGAATTAAGTAAATTATGGAACCAGCCTAGGCACCCATCAAAAAATAAAAGGATAAATAAAACGTGGTGTGTGTATGTGTGTGTGTGTGTGTGTGTGTGTGTGTGTTTTACATAGCCATGCAGAACAATGAAATTATGTCATTGCAGATAAATAGATAGAACCAGAAGACATCACGTTCAGTGAAACAAGCTAGACTCAGAAAGTCAAGAATTGTATGTTTTCTCTGATATGTGGAAGATAGGAAAAAAGGGAGAAGAGATTTTCATGAAATGAAAAAGAAGACCAATACAGTAGAGTAGTGGTTGGAGATTTGGGGGGAGGGAGAAGAGGAAGTAGTGAGCAATGAAATTGTTCACATTAGGTTATGTGCATATACCAACATATCATAATGAATCCCATGATTTTGTATAATTATAAAGCAGCCTCCAAAAAAGATACCTAATGAAAACATGTGGATAAATTCTTAAATTTAGGAACAGTGCCCAGGTCAGGCAACAAACAACAACAAAGATAAGGCTCAGCATCAAAGATTCTGAGTCATTCCAAGCAATGCTGAACACCTTGAGTTCTATTCTCTTGAAAATGTGAAGCCAAAATTCAGTGAACATTACAGCCTCTGGGAAATAACTCAACCTGTTTGTCATTCAACCAAACTAACATTCCCCATCTCAGTTTTTCTCAGACCTTACAACCCTTACAACAGCCATCGATTTGATGGATATGTCCACTATGCACATTGGTGAACGGACATATCTGTGTCATTTAATGCAGATCCACTCACAAGAAGCAATACTTTCAGAGAGAGCACGTCTAACAGATCTTCTGTACCTCTAAGCACTAAAGCCCAGAGAGAGAATGGCACTCAATACAGTCTTCCTGTGAAACTCAGTACATGTCATCATAAAAATAATTAAACATATTTTGCCAGATTACTTAATCTTAGACCTTCAGAAAGGTCAAAGATTGAGAACTTGCATTTGGTGAAAATAGACTCCAAATAAGACTGCCATGAAAATTTCTCCCAGAAAAGTTTAGGGTGTTATATTAGTTTTTGGGCTGCTATAACAAAATATCACCGAATCAGTGGTATAAAAAACAGAAATTTATTTCCCCTCCATTCTGGAGGATGGGATTCCAAGATCAAGATGTTGGCAGGTTTGGTGTATTCTGCAGCCACTCTTGGGTTACAGATGGCCACCTCTCACTGTGTTCACTGTCCTCACATGGCCTTTTCTCTCCTGTTGTTTTCCACTTCTTAGAAGGACACCGGTCTTAATACACCAGGGATCCAGCAGTATGCTTTCATTTAACCTTAACTACCTCTATAAAAGTTCTGTCTCTAAATACATTCAGAACTTTGATGTATAAATTCTATAGGACACAATTCAGTTTAAAACAGGTGCATTTGTGAAGGGAAATGAGAAAAGGGCATTTTATATGTCTAATTTGAGGATGCTACTAGAAATAACTTATATGTATCTTTACCAGAGTAATTTGTTTAGAGAAAATTTGCATAAAACATATTTGTCTATATAGAGCTGTTTCTATGAAAAGAGTTACATGATATTTGAGAACTCATTTAAAGCCTTTCCATTTTTCCCTAACCTCTTCCTCAGGATAGATGAGCCATTACCAAAATGGTCAGCATATCTAGCAAAAATTGACTTGGTAAAATCTCTTTTAAACAATGTGGCACCTTGGGATGAGTGACTCTGGGCCCTCCATAATCTTTAGCAATGCTCTAGACATTCCTGCCAAATCATCACATATTCTAACTAAGCATGTGCTTGCTACAAACAGTTTCAAAACACATAACCTCTCACCTCCTTCTTATTAGAGTACCACCTCTAACACATAACTCACAGAAAATCTAAAGACAGACAGTCCTATTTCTAGTCAACTGCCTTTCAAATAGCCATAGAAGCATTCTGTTCAAGATAGAAGACTTGGACCCACACAAAAGAAGGACGCTTTTTGTACTCCACATAAATATGCCTAAGAGAAATCCTTTAGGAAGTGTCCTAAAGCTTATAGAAAAAGAATAACACATGTTTTTGCAAGAATAGCATGGATTGCCACTGTGGTAGACAGAGATGCATCACCCTAGTCTCCCTTCAAGGAAGACTTGCTGCCCAGGTACCAGCCCAGAGCCTCCAGCTGTTGGCTCCTTCAGGGTCAGCCCCAGCCTCACATGGCCACCTCACCCAAGGTCATGCCCTTCCCAGAGCAGCTGGTGTATCTGATGACTGAGAGGGGAGGGAGTAAAGGTCCTGCCTTTTGTGCCCAACACTGGACATCTATGGGTAAAACTTACTCCAGAGCACCTGCCCTGTTGGCTGAGGCTTTGTGTGGCCTGTATCTCAGTTCAACTTCTCAGTCCACCCAGTTCCTCTATTCTCCCATCCTTCATGGGTGTTGATCCTCAGTGAAGATCTGGCTCCCAAACTCCATCCCCCCTGGACGACCCTATCTGCAATGAAGAGCTTCAAAGCTCTGCAGGAAAAAATCATCTTAAATCTCCAATTTTACACACTAACTTATCACCTAAGTGTGAAGGTTAAATATTAAAGCATGCAAAACTCATACAACTACTTCCTTATACACCCTCTTTTTCTGGGGAGGGTGTGATTGATTGATGATATACTCAAGGACACCAAGGGAAAACAAATTCCAAGAAAATGGAAACCATAAAAATAGTAGAACAAAGCCATGAGTGCACTGAAAATGAAAACCAGAGAAAGAACTAGGCAACAAGTCATGGGAAATAAAATGCCTCATCAAGAACTTTAAGTCAGAGAATGTTCCAGGCAAAAGTTTTCATCAAAAGTTGGATTTTGATAGGTAATGTGACAGCAGGAAAAAAAAACTTTGCAAAATGATGAAGAAATCGTGTTTCTTCTCAATAAGAAAAATGAAAGAAAATTTAAAACATTAGACAAGACAAAATCTGTACCAAAAAAGTGAAAATGTGAAGCAAATTAAAATGTTATGATTTTGAGAAGTTGAAGCAAATTGAAAGAAGTTTGTCATTGAGAAGGGGAAGAAGACCTCAAGCTGGCCAGATTTCATGCTGTCTCCTACTCTCAGGGGGGCCCACTGCTCCACTCGATCTTGGGATGGATGAGATATAATCATTGTATGACTAACTGCATTGGTGCTTGATTTTTAAGTTCTATCTACATATAAAGCAATGAAGTCTTACATATATTTACAAAATATAATGAAAAAGGAATAAACTTTAATGATGTAGCCGAAAGATCATGAGAATTGGAAGGAACAAAAGTAGAAATTCAGGGCTTCTACTTTCATTTTACATCTTTTATAATAGCAAGTCAAATGTGTGTACATTTGGTGTCTCAAGAGGTAGCACTTGACATATACCTTTTAAAATTATTAATGGACAAAAGGAAGAACCCAAACTAACAACAGTATAACTATGAAAAACAATATGAGGGGAGGGAAGATAGGAAAGTAGGACAGTTCTTTATTTGCTACTCATAACAGGGAGTCTATAATTGATGCTTAAAATTAATAATTGGATAAATAAAGCTTTCACGTGATATTTAGATTTCTGGAGGTAACCACTGAATGAACCAAAAAACAGAGTTCTGTGGAAAGTGGATCAGGAAAATAATAGGGAAAATACCAGTTGACCATCATTACATGCATCTGGATTCTGCATCTGGATTCTGTTCTCCCTCCACCCCTTGGATGAGCCTCTATTTACTATCTCCTTCAGAACATAGCTTTCTCTCTGTGTTTATCTGTTTCTCACAAGCACAACCCTAAAACCCAGGAAAGAGATGGCTCGGCTTCTATCACCCACTTCCCTGGACACAAAGCTTCACCTGTTAGAAATGAGAAGTAGCAAAACCTTGTCTCCCCAAATGCTTTTCAAGGATCTTGATAAAGTCCTCTGTGTAACTAGAAAGCCAAGCATAATCATACATGCATGAGCTACTTCATAATTCTCAATTTCACTAATCCCGTTACTAGCCATTTGACCTTGACCAGGCCACTTTACCTCTCGGGATCTCAGTTTCTTCATCTGTAAAAAGGACAAGTCAATGACCAATTTGATTCATGTGGGTAGACAAATTCAATTTTGCCTTGGGGGCAAAATTAAGTCTTAAAAGCATTTTAAATATTTACCTACTCCTAAGTCAGGGCAGGATTGTGATTAAAAACAACAACAACAACAACCTTTAGCAGCTAATTAGATTTGCCTGGACTGAATATCTGTAGGTTATATGACCTAAAATAGATCATTTCGCTAATCTGGGCCTCAGTTTACTCATCCATAAAGAGATAGGGATGAAACAGATGCTCTTTGGGGTCCCCAAGCAAGTTTAGGATTGTAAAAGTCTGCTGGCCCACCTTAGCATCTTTCCTTTTCTTTTTCCTTTTTTTTTTTTTTTTTTTTTGGGTACTAGGGATTAAACCCAGGGTGCTCAATCACTGAGCCACATACCTAGCCCTTTTTATTTTTTTTTATTTTGAGACAGAGTCTCATTAAGTTGTTCAGGACCTCACTAAATTACTGAAGCTGGCTTTGAACTTGTGATCCTCCTGCCTCGGCCTCAAAGCCAGTGGGATTACAGGTGTGTGCCATCATGCCCAGCTCTGCCTCAGCATCTTAACCGCTCCCAAGTTTGTGGTCTAGCATTGCAGGAAATAAAGCTCTTCCACACTCAGCATTTCCAGGACCCTAACCAAATCTGACCCCCAAATGCAAGCTGGTGCTTCTGTCCAGGTCTCATTGATCCTTCAGTTTATGACTTGAGTTTGCTTCTTACTGGCTTCTTTGGATTCCATTGCCATCCCTCCCTCCTCGGCCTCCTTTGTTCAATGTAGAAGTGCAAATTCTCCCTTGCCCCATACCTCACAACCATCAGCCAACCACAAGTCACTCTTCAAGAGAAGTGAACTCCTGAATAACTTTGCGATTAAAGTAAATGATTAAATTAAATTAAAGCTATTTTTTTCAAGAGATACGAGTGTAGGAAAAATACCCATCTAAAGAATTCCACAAGTGAAGCATTCAATACATAATTGGTATTATCATTAAAGGTCAAAAATCATCCACCAGTGAGGAATGGAACAATTATGTGGAACTAAGTCTCTGCTAACCAGTAAGGACTGGGTAAAGGAGTCTGGCACACCATCAGGGAGTCATTTGACCTAGAGAGCTCATTGCTCTGGCAAATGAGAATTAGATTCTAATTATCCCATTGGCAGGTTTAAGAAATTCTTAAAATATACTCTCTACTACTGTCATAGTGTCAAAACAATTATTTGCCTGCTTGAGCAGGTGTCAAGCATTGTAAAGTATATATGTCCTGGTAAAATTAATGGGAAACATTCTGAAATTGGAGGTGTAATCTGGAGCCCTAATTATAGCATACACAGGTACCTAAAGTTAGGAGACAAAGAGGAAGGAATGCTGATTTTACTTTTTCTCTTTTTTTGCCCCGAGGCATTAAATTCCAAGCACACACACAGGGGAAAGTAGATTGTGCCACTAGAGCATCAGGAAGAGACTCTAAGCAATTTTTCTTGCCACCTTTGCCTCTGAGCCAGCATTGGTCCTTAAATATGTATTCATTTTTCTCTGCATAGTCTGTGGATTTCACCTGTATTTTCTCATTTGATCCTCAGCACTAGTCCTATAAAGTTCAATCAGGCAGCATCTTGGTCCCATTTTATAAAAGCACAAACTGATTTATGAGTACTCTTTCAGACCTCCTGAGTTGCAGCAAACCTGCCTTTCTTCTATGTGACCCCTATGTAAAACTGCCTTCTTCCTGGTCCAGTAGTGAAGTTCTACTAAAAATTGTCTCAGTACTCCCTGTTGCCATCTCATGGACTCTGAGATTCTTAATCAAGTGATGAAACAGGCAGGTACCATAATTGTGACCCTTCAGACAGTCATGTAGACTTCAGAGAAGTTGACCAAATGACTGACTGAATTAGCAACACCAGGAAGAACTCTCAGAATTCAAGGATTTCTGGACTCAACAGATGTCGGTTAGTCGCATGCTATGGACAAGGCACTGTGTATAACATCAGGTATTACACATGAAATAAGGCAAGATTTCTCCCCTTGAGAAACACACCTGAGGAAAGGAGGCAGATATGTTCCTATTTTCTGAATATAATGGCAGCCCTCATGACAGTATGAAATGCTCAATATCAAAAGAGAGGAGGAGATCATCACAGGGGTCAAGGGACTGTTCATGGAGGAAATAAAATGAAATGGTGCTTGAAGGACATGGAAGATGCTGACAGAGGGTGATGGAGAAAAGATGGTACTTCCTGCTCAGCCATGCACACTTGATCTTTGCTAGCTCTTCTGGATTACTTGACTTTCCAATGAGCATTCCTCCATCATGTACATATCTATCAGCATAGTGTTGTCCTCTGTACATCTGTCTATCCAACCATTTAGTGCCCCCTGAGTGTTGGACACAGGCTTTCTCACATAGTTGATCTTTTTTATATATATTGTGCCAATGCTTTAGGGACAGAGCCAGTTAACCAGTTAGACAATGGATGCACATAAAGGGAGCACAGTGGCATGTAACACTCATGAAAAAGTCCCTGTCATATTTAAGAAATGATGAATTTGATGAATAGTAACCTTTGTTGAAACAAGGGGCAGATGAAGGGCACCAATAAAGAGAGATGAGCCTAGTGAGGCAGTTGATGGTGACTATGGATTAAATGAAAAGCCAAGGAAAGTTGTCCAGCAGAAGAGTGACCTGATCTAATCTTCGGTTTACAAAGTAACCACTCCCCAAACTGGGGAGAGTAGTTTGGAGGCTCACTCACCAAGGCCAGTGACAGTTACTGACAGCCTTCCCAGAGGGTAGCAGTGGATGGAAGTGGCTTGCAGAAGACTCTTCCCCGAAGCAAGATAATGAGTGTAGTAGAGGAGCAGAAGTGGCTAGGTTCTTGATCAAGATTCTAGCATTGCATAGGACAAAAAAAAAAAAAAAAATACAGGTTTTAGATACAGACACATCCAGGTTCTAACTTCTACTCTACCAAAATCACATTTGTCAGTTCCATAACTTCTCTGCACTTCAGATGAAGATGTTTTTAAAACCCCTTTATTCTAAAAAGCACATTTTTCCATTAACACAATTCTGAAATAGGAATGGATCTTCAATGAGTCTGCTTATAATTAAAGATACTTTAGAAACACTATGTTACTTACCTTCAGAAGTCTTCCAGATACTGAAGTGAGATAAGTGGAGTGTCAGGTAATGATCATATGAATGGTAGCTATGGTTATTAGCACTGTAAATGCCACTGTCCTTTTCCTTTCCACTCTGGGAAGTCTTTGGTGTTGTTGGCTGTGATAGAGAAAAACATGGTCTTGAATTCCACCGTGGAAGTCATCCCATTTTGCTTAAGATGCATCTATGTTATAAACCTGTTATTAATCCCTTAATCTCATCAATTGTTGTTAGCTATCAGGAAAGGGTGACTCTTCTGCACATCCTCAAGTGGAGGTGGAAGTGGGTGTACCTAGAGTTTAAAGAGAGGGAGATCAAGAGGAGAAAAGTGAGCATTAGGACAGAGTGGGAGGAAAATTTTGGCCTATTTCTAAATCCGCCAAAGGCCAGCCCAAACAAGGGGTGGTGGAATACCCAAGATTATAACAGGACCCAAACCCCAGGTCCACAAAACTGGCATCATTGAAAAATGCAGACCCAAGTAGAAGCCTGAATCATCTGATGACATCTTTCTGAAATCAGTTAAAAATCCAAGCATAATGTCCTGAGGATTGAACCACAGTGTAAGGAGACAAAAGAGGACACATTCTTACATCCCCTCTCTCTCATAAACATGCACATATACACATGTGCATGTCTTGGAAATAGCCAAAAGCCAAAGAAAACTAGAAACCAGTTTCTATGATGGAAGCCATCTAGTAGCAAGGTCTACCTCCTAAGCATCACATGTCTTATGAACATTGGGCACAATCCTCTCAACACTGTAGGAATGGAAATGACCTACCACCCTGACCGTCAAAAATCTTTTTTAGGTTCCAAAAGGAAGTAGTATGAATTCATTGTGGATTAGTGGATGCAGGTGGTGCCCTGGAACAGACACTATTCAGGCTGGTACAACTATGCTTCAGATGCTGTCTTAGCTGTGTGAGCTCCCAAATGACCCCTTCTTTCCTTGGCTGGTGAAAGCCTGAAGGATTCATGTCCTCATGTAGGCATGGCCCTCAGAAAATAGCTAACAGGAGTTCACCCAGCCGCTTGACCTCAAGTGTGGGCCACTCAGAGTGTTCCATGTTCTGGAGGTCCCTGTGTGTCAAGCCAAGGCTGAGTCTCCTGGGACCACAACCTTAGCCACCCTTTTCCTCTTCACTCCCATTCCTGTGCCTCCCTTCAGGTTCCTCCTGATCATACCCCATCAATAAATCCCATGTCCCCAGATCCCTCTCTCACACTCTGCTCCTGAGATCTAAGACAGCTACCTACTCTTTTGACACCTAATTTACTCCCATGTAAGACCCTGAAAATGTGTCATCAGGGTGTGAAAACGAAGTGAAATGATGTAGTTCAAGTTCCTCCTACGGTTCCTGGGTTTTATAAATCATGACATGAGGGTTTTTTTTTTCAATCTTTATCTACATTTCAAGAGAATTTCTGGTCTTAAGGATATAGAATAGATACCTCAGCAGCTGCTGCTGCAGGAGCAGAAACCACGGCAAGTTCATAAATGCACAAGGAAGCAATCAAAACAGGTGTACTGATGGGCCAGGCAGGACTTGTGTGGAACAAGAGCATTTTGTACCTAATTCACCACAATGGGTGGAGTAGGGGGGTGAGGAGCTGGCAGGAGGGGGAAAGGTGGCTGGGGCTGTGAGGTGCCACTGGAAGAGTTTCAATCCAGTATGTTTGTAGGTTGGCTTTGCCATTCACCTTTTAAGCACAAGGGCAACTAGATCGCCCACCGGATAATACAGCTTTCCCTGATATATTGCTTCCTGACTCTGCTGTTTCATCTCCATTGGCTTCTGACTTCCTCCACTCTCTCCTTTCAATCTGGTTTCCCACAATCACTGCAGGGTGAGCACAAGCTGATGAGGGCACCTGGCTTTTGCAGCAGCTCTTCAAAGCTAGAGGTCAGTTGTGTTTCTAGGATTTAATTAAGCTGGAAATGAAATCCAGCCCTGGAGTGGCTCATCGTCTTTATTATCACATTTCTTACTGCTTGTCAGGCCACAGTGGCTTCCAGGTCTGGAAAAGGAAGAAGTGGCATGATTCCTAGGCAGGGCTCTCTTAATCTATTTCACACGCATTTCAGGTAACTTCCTCCATTTTAAGTTGGGGAAGAAAAAAACCCCAGCATTCTCAGAGGACTTTCTTGGAATCACCTTAAAGTGAACAAAGGAAAATATATTTTAAAATAACACATCATTTCTGATATGCCTGTTCGCTGTCATAATGTGTGCCTACTATAAAAATGTATAAGATATAAAAAATAAAGAATTGAAAAAAATCATTTGTAATTCATTTGTAATCTTACCAGGTAGGAATAATCACTGCTAATATTACCTGTTTTTCTTATCAAGTAAAGTATGTAATCAGGGGCTTGAAAATATGAGTCATGAAAGGGAAACCAAAAAAGAGAGTTCTGATCTTATAGAGGTTTTGGTTCACTAGATAAATAAATCATATTTTTTAATTATACTCACTAACATTACTTCATATAGGACACTTATTCACTAGGATCAGTGGTGTTTTCCCCCTTATAAGCAATATGGAACCAGAAAAAAAAATCAGGACTTAAAGGAATTTCCACGCTAATACTACAGACTATCTCTCTGCAGTCATGTTTTCTGTGCCTAATAACATATTCTATAGTCTCTCAGATTAATCAAATGAGATGAGGGGATTTATACACTGCTGTGCTCTGAGAAGGGGGCTTAACATTCTCCCGAAGTAATATCCTTTGACATTCGGAGCTATTAGACTGCAACTGCAAAGGGTATTCATTTTTTAGCCTGATTTGTGTTCAGCGGGTGGCAGTCTGCTTCCTGTCCCCTTAGTATGGTGAGGCTTGGCAGCTACGGGGTACTGACCTTTCTCACTCCAGAGATGTGATTGCTTTCACACTGATCTCACAGAAACACTTAGCAAATCTCATACTGTTAGCTCCAACCCACACCAGCGATGCTGGCTTTTTATGACTGTCATGTGGCATTAGCCAGCCGAAAACTCACTAAGATGGAGAAGCTGTGCTGAATTAATAACTTCGGTGGTAGTAATTTAGTCAGTTGTCACAAAATTAATCAGTACCACTTTGGCCAATGGCAAAAGTCACAAAATCATAGACTGGTAAAGATAAAAGGAACTTTGAGGACCTCTAGCTCGGCCCCTTCAATTTACAAGTAAAGGGAATCCAGGCACAGAGGGGAAGGGATTTTTGTTTTCAAGCTCACAGAACATAAAGTAGTGGCTTTCAAGCTGCATGGTAGCAGCACTGGATTTAAATGAAATCCCACATGTATATGAGTATATCTGAAACCTCTAAGAAAGAAGTACCATGATTAAAACAGGGTAGAAACCAAAGCCTCACCCACCCCTCATCCTTCTCAGCTTCGAGAAATCTAGGAAAGCCCTCAGCCTCCACGAAGTACAAAAATTATCCATTTTCTTACCACATGCTGGCACCAGTTATATCTCTCACACTGCCAAATATTCTTTACATGAACAGATAATCTCTATTAAACTGATGAATTCAAAGAGTGAAAATCTCACACCTTTCTCATTTGCAAAAGAAAGACAATAATGGTATCTGAGACAGCAAAAAAAAATTTTTTTAAAAAGGAGGAGAGAAGATGGCGGCCACCCCAGCAGCAGTGACTCCGAGACGCTCCTGAGAGTCACCTCACGCTGCACGTCTGCACGCGGATTCTCACGGTAGGATGAAGCTCCCAGTGTGGGTGAACATTACCCCCCACTAATTTCTTAAATCCAAAGGAATAGTGTGGAGCATTAACAAAAATAAAGGAGGAAGTTTGTGGCACCCGTGTGACCGGCCCCACACCCGGGGGGAGGGGAGCTTCCCTGAAGGGGAGGGAAAGGAGCAAGTTTCCTAATCAAATACCCTAATCAGGCCTTGCACTCCCTGATCTGACTGCTCTTCATTTCCATGAACTTGGAATTAAGTTTGGGAATTAATTACTCACATTAGCGAACTTACAGCTGTTCCTGTGAGCGGCAGCAGCCGGCGCCCAATTGTGACGTTGCCCTGAGGGCGGGGCTGGCTGCTCAGCAAAAAACGCTCTTGGGGTCTCAGGTGCCCTGGTCAGAAAACCAGAATCTAAAACGGAGCAAGGGAGCGAGTTTCCTAACCACGTACCCTAAACCAGCCGGCTGCAAACTCCCTGATCTGACTGCTCGTAATTTACCTAATCTTGCATAAAGCGCTGGCAGCCACCATTGTGACGTGTCCCTGAGGGCAGGGCGGGTCGCCCAGCAGCATTATGGGGCCTCAGTCCCCTCGACCAGAAACAGAAGTTACCGCCCCCCCCCCACCAACTGGCCACCTGCCCTGGGGGCTGTAGCAAACTGCGATTCACCTCTCCAGCTCCCAAACCTCTTGGTTGGTGACCTTCTGCCCTTTGGTCCATCCCCCTTCACACCCAAATAGGAGGAGCCTGTGAACAGAGCTTGCTACAGCAGGGAGCATCCCTCTATAGGGGATCCTCTGCTTTAGTGTCTCCTTGAAATCTGCCTCAGGAAGCTTTGAATATAAGGGGCTGCTCGGGCTTCACCTTAGCATCTGAGCTCCTCGCAAAGCCAAGGCTGCATAGGCCTGGACCTCTATAGCAGGGTGCCTCCTAGTGCTAGCAGTGAAGAATCACACAAGCACTGGCACGATCTGGTCCATTTTCTGAGGGTTCCACTCAACCCCACAGAGCAGCTCTTGGGACTTCTGAAGATCACAAGACACACAGAATGGGTCACCAGTGATCCAGAGGAAGCGAGTCTCAGGCTAGCCACTCTCCTTGGATCAGTCAGAGACCCACGCATCTACAATAGGATCAACTTGAATGTCTACAACTTCTGAGCCCCAGGTCCAAGAAATATTTAGAGTGTGGATTGGCAGAAAGCAATCATCTCAGGATTACAGCACAGGGAGAGCTGAATACCCCTTTGCAACAGAAAATTTTGAGGAGATCTTCTAAGAAAATCCAGGCCACCGGACTCAACCAATCTGTTTCTCCCCAAACAAGCTCAACTCCAAAGAATCCCCAGCTTGATGTCAGATTTCAACGCACCACCCCATGATATATACCTCCTGATCTAAGGGTCAGAAAATCTCAGAACTGTACCAACTAGTTTTGTGGGGTTTTTTTCTTTTTCATTTCATTTTTTTCTTTTTTAATTTCTTTTTTAAATGGGAATCCTGCTGTAATATAATATTTTTAAATTTTTAACATTACTGTGGGGGTTTTGGGGGTTTTTTTTTTTCTTCTTTTTCCTCTGCTCCTTTCTTGCCATACAATTAATTCTGAATTTTGGTGTCAGTGGATGTAAATACTT
>PVKS010013499.1:16076-50779 GCA_004027875.1 Aplodontia rufa | reverse complement strand
GAGAGAGAGAGAGAGAGAGAGAGAGAGAGAGACTGAGGAATACTCTACCTCTGAGCTATATCCCCAGGGTCTCTCTAAGTTGCCCAGGCTGGCCTCAAACTTTGCAAACCTCCTGCCTCAGTCTGCTGAACAGCTAGGATCACAGGTGTGCACCATCATGCCCAGCCTACACCTTGATTTTTAGTGATCTTTTTAGCACATTCAGGTTCTGTCCCTCCCAAATACTGCCACAATTCTTAGCAACTCAAACACCCACAGTGTTCTAACACCCTCTGTTCAGTGCTCTGACTTATTCTCCAACTGCCTTTGTCTGCACCTTCCAGAGACATCCATTGCCCTAACCATCAAGAAAACCACTAAATGAAAATCAGAAAAATCCCATTCTCCAATTCTAAAACTACATCCTTCCATTCGCTTTTGCTTATTTACCTAAATCAGAAGAGCTCTTGGATCATGCATTATTCCACAACTCATTGATTCCAGTCAATCTCCCCTTTCCTTCCTTTCTGGTCCAGCTTGGATTTCCTGGTCCATCCCATTCTTTCAAGCATCCTCAACATTTCTGCATTTCTGCACTTCTGTTATATTTGCTTTGTTCACGCCCAGAGAGGATCTCAGTTGACCACCTTGTCGAGTATTCTTCCAAATGGACTGTTTGGCAAAATAATACTTCCTAGAGATTCTTTTTTCTGCTTCAGAAGAGCTCCCAGTACTACTAAAGAAGCCTACATTTAAGTTTGCATTTCTTTAATTTGAAACAATATCTATACCAAATATCTCCAGCCTTTCCCTTGATCTGGATCCAAATGTCCACTTTCAGATGATGGCCTTATCTTAGACCAAACCGATAGGACAGAGAAAGCCTATGGGAAGGAAACATCTCACTGCTCTACCAAAAAACTGTCCACCTACGTGTAGTGGTTAAAGCCACCTTGTGGTTAAAGTGAGAAATCTGAGAGTGGTTCAAACCCTCCTCGGCCTCCACCAAGTCCTCTCACTTAACCTTTAACATTTCTCTGCCATCTGTGCATTCCTCCGCCTTCTGAAAGACCCAAGCTCCAATCTCTCCAAAAGAGATCGTTTTGAAATAAATATAATTCAATAGATAGCATTTAAATTAATTCAACTATGAATCATTACTTCTGATCTATTTTTCTCCTGTTAGTAAACATAGTTTGGTGCCCCTGCCAAGGATTATGAAGAGGGTTTACTTGTTTCCTCTTGAAAACATCGTTAGGTTTATTACTTATTTTTCCAATGTTCAAACCAAGAAACATTTGAAGTTTAATAAAATCCTTGTTGGGGCAGGTCCAAATATGGCCACAGTGAGCCTTCCTTACAGACACTTCCATGGGCTATGTTACTCATGTTAGTTTTTAGGATCTAGCCAAGGCTGGGAAATGGCTATGTTATGGTTAGTCTGTAGTCAAGGCCAGACACACTTTGATTCAGTGTATGAACTCAACGTCAGTAAAAGGAATTTGTGAGCATGAGCCCAGTGAGGTTACCTGTTGGCACTGTGACTGCTTTGTGTGAACCGTACTTTTAAAAGGGCCTAAGGGGCTGGAGTGGTGGCTCAACAGCTGAAGCACTTGCGTGGCATGCACAAGGACCCAGGTTCAAACCCCAGCATCACGTACACAACTAAGTGTCAGAGAAACAAAGGACAGATGAAAAAATAAAATTAATTCTCCCTATATCCCTCTCTCTCTTTCTCTCCTCTCTCCCTGTCTTTAAAAAAATGGGAGGGCCTATGAAAGGACTCTGAATAAAGATGAGAAATGCTGGGGCTGGGGATTTAGATTGGTGGCAGAGCGCTTGCCTAGCATGCCCAAGGCCCCGAATTTGGTCCTTAGCCCTGGAGAAAAAAAACAATGAGAAATGTTTTCACTGTGCCTTGCATCTTTTTTCACCTACCAGGTCCTTAAACTTCGGTCCCAAGGCCTGAGCTTACCCTCGCCCTGATAATCCTCACTATGGAAGTATGCTTGCCTCAGTGTAATTCATAAGGTTTACTTTAAAAGCATAAGGCTGGGGCTGGAGCAGTGGCTCAGTGGTTACGGTGCTTGCCTGGCATGCATGAGTGTGCGAGTTCAAACCACAGCATCACATACGCAATGAGATCTTGGAGCAACGAAAGCCACATGAAAAACTAAATAAAATTGTTTAAAAAAAAAAAAGCATATGGCTTAAGGGCTGGAACAGTGGCTCAGCAGTTACAGCACTTGCCTGGAATGCGCGAGGATACGAGTTCAAACCTCAGGACCACATAGACAGTGAAGCATTGGAGCAACGGAAATCACATGAAAAACTAAATAAAGATTGCTTCTTTCTTTCTCTCTCTCTCTCACTACCCCTCTCTCTTTAAAAAAAAAAAAAAAGCATGTGACTTAGTGTAAAATTCATCCCCCAAACATAAATAAAAATGTCATTATTTAAATTACATATTTTATTTGATTTGATTTGGCAAGTATTATCTGAAAAATAATTCCAGGGGCTAGAGCGGTTACAGTTTTGCCTAGCATGCACAAGGACCCATCACCACACCCCAGCGAGTTCAAAGCCCAGCACCACATACACAACTAAGAATAAGAAAAACAAGACTTGGATGAAAAAATAAAGTTGATTCTCTTTCTCTCGTTCTTAAAAAAAAATTCCAGAATTTTAGTAAAAATATACAATCCATTATTCACCTTGGGTTTTATTATTGAAGTCAGCACTAGTATAAAGCATTATAATCTATATGTAAAAACATGCATAAGTTCAAATATGCAATATAATTCCCTCATTAAAGAAAAAAATTTAATTTTTTGGCACTGGGGATTGAACCCAGTAGCATTCTACCACTGAGTTACATCCCCAACCCTTTTTATTCTTAACTTTTGATAGGGTCTCACTAATTTTAACTAACAAGTCATTAAAACAGAGCAAAAGAAATTATATCCAAAAAATGATTATCTATATCAATGTTATTTCTTTGTCAAATGTCCTTAAACAAAGCAGGTCTTCAGCATTCCATTATCGGCTTTGGTTTCCTCTTCTGGAAAACGCAGTCCTCCTCGTGGTAGCCACTTCCTTGCAAAGAGACGTGAGCACAAAATTAGTTATTCTGTGTAAAGCGCTTAGAGCAATGCCCAGAACTTTCTATTTTTTCGCTTTCTGGCAGTTCTCATTTCCTATAAAATATTTCTCCTGGCCATATTCTCTTTCCCAGAGATAAGTCCAAAAACAATACAAACAGAATTTAATGCAAAGGTCTTTAAAGATGCTCCTTTTTTTCTTTTTCTTTTTTTTTTCTTTTTATTGTTTTTTTAGTTACTCATAACATTAGGATAATTTTAAAAGTGTGATTATAAAAGTATGGAATACAATTTACTCTACTTCAGTCCCCCTTTGCCTCTCCTCCTCACTCCTCCTGTTTCCTTCCCTCTACTGACCTTTCTGCTATTTACTTATAGTTTTTTTTTTAATTAGTGTCATGTGGATATACATGATGTGAGATTCACTGTGGCATATTCATGTATTTACACAGGAAAGTTGGATCAGATTCATTTCACTATTCTTCCCTTTTCTCATCCCTCCTCTGTCCGCCTCAACGCCTTCATCTCCTCCACTGATCTTTCTTCTAATTTGATGGCATTTCACCCCCCACCCACCCACTTCTGTTGTTGGGTACCTAGACTGGTTGGCTATTGTGAATTGTGCTGCTATAAAGATTGATGTGACTATATCTCTATCTTATGCTGATTTTACATCTTTTGGATACATACCAAGGAGTAGGGCAGCTGGATCATATGGTAGCTCCATTTCTAATTTTTTGAGGAATCTCCATACTGCTTTCTAAAGCGACAGCTTTAATTTGCAGTCACCAACAATGTATGAGTGTACCCTTTTCACCACATCCTCCACAATACATTATTATTTGCATTCTTGACAATCGCTGTTCTGACGGGAGTGGGATGAAATCTCAATGCAGTTTTAATTTGCATGTCCCTGATTGCTAGAGACGTCAAATGTTTTTTCATATATTTGTTGACCATTTGTATTTCCTATTTTCAGAAGTGTCTGTTTAGTTCTTTTGCTCACTTATTGATTGGATGGAAGTTTTTTGTTTGTTTTGTTGTTTTTGAGTTCTTTAATATTCTGGGTATTAATCCCCCGAGGATCAGGTAGAAAAGACTTTTCTCCCATGCTCTCTCTTCATGCTTAAATATGCTTCTTACTGGAAACACAGACTAGTCAAAAACTCCTTGCACACAAGTTTTTACTAAATAAGGAGCCAGAACCAGCCAAGATCTTCAATAGAAGCACACTGTGTGAAGAAAACTCTTTCCAGTTTTCTCCTCCATGGCCAGGAGCAGCTCATCCAGACTGTCTTCCATGTCATCCTCCTGCTGTAGTCTCTGGCAGAGCTCACAGATGAGGAACGCGCCAACGGTAGCATCTTCCAGGGTGTCCTTGATTTCCACATTGATCACATACACAGGCTGGAGGGTCTCCTGCTCTCTGGAACACAAATCCTTCACCACCTTGTCATACACGCCCTCCTCACAGGTAAAGATGACATCAAAGGAGTCAGTACATTCCTGAAATCTTTCTGGTTGGGGCTTGATTCTCTCATTTCTTCCCAAGATATGTAAAATTCCATTGCAGGTATAGCTTTCTCTATCTTTCCTTAGAAGGTCATTATGCATCTGTTTATATGTTGTTGCAAAATTATAAACCACTGGAAAATTGCCTTTTGGTCCTGGGAACTTCACATGAGAACTAATTCCAAAAGACCTGACGGTAAACCCTTTTTTCCTGAGGACCCCATGGGCTTCCATGCTCCTGTTGATGTTACTCATACACACCACGGCCACCCTGAGTGGGGTTGAGGGCATGATGGCAGCCACAGGAACTTCAGTGAGACGCAGCTCTCGGTGGTTGCAGAGACTGCAGCCTTGCAGATGACCACCTATTCTCAGCTCTTCACAGCAAGCAAGCTGTCAAAACACAGGAAACACATTTATGTTTTCATCTCAAAAGAGGGGATGGAGATGTCTTTCTTGATTGATTCAGTTAAGATAACAGATTATGATCTCAGTGCCTAATCTATCATGAGACTGATCAGCCTGATTGGATCAATTAAACTACTAACCCTTAGCGATGTTCGTGCTGCACAGGAGGGATTGACTAAAATCTGAGGTTGACCCTGATAGTTCCCAGAGTAAATAGAGGCTGCTATCAACATTGGCCAAGACAAGTAGGCTACCTGTGAGCCTATCATGCGCCTCTCCAATGATCTTTGAACAGGAATATGGATAACAAATCTGCTGAAAACTGCCATGCTTAATCTCAATTCAATTACACATAAAATTAAAAATATTGTTGCAGGCTTTCATATACAAAGGAATTTATGCCCAAATGCAACACTGTAACTCATAGGAAGATTTATATGGTTTCTTCTATAAATTCATAAAATTGTTCACCAATATTTTAAAATAAAATCCCTTTCTGGAAAACACCCCTGTGATGCTATTTTAGCATTTATAACACAGAGAATTTCTTTATTAAATACTCTTGAATTTATAATGATTCCCAGGGGAATCCACAGATTAGTACAAGCCTCCGTCTACTTTTTTAAAAGAAAGAGGGAAAGTGAGAGAGAGAAAGAGAATCAATTTTATTTAGTTTTTCATCTGGCTTTCATTGGTCGAGCACTTCCTTGTGAACATGGTGCTGGGGTTCAAACCCGCGTCCTTGTGCATGTGAGGCATTTTCCATAACAACTGAGCCACTGCTCCAGCCCCTTTTGTCTACTTTTTATTACATCCTCAGCTCCAGCTATGTCTGAATATTTCCACACTGATACACAATACATTTAAAGTTATTTTAATTTCATTAGTTTGAATGTTTTATTAAGGAAATAATACAGAGTTAAAAAGTATAACAGAGGTATACCAAATAATAATCATGCCACTTCAAAGTGGCACAGGAGCAAATTCTACCTATGAAGCAACATATTTATATATGCCTTTCCTGATTAAGGTGATTCTTACATTGCAATTATACCTAAATCAGTAAGCACCTTAAAGTTTTTCAAAGCATTGTCTTCAGACTAGCAGCATCAACATCAACTGGAACCTTGTTAAAATGTAAATTTGAACCCCCAAACCACTGAATCAGAAACTCTGGTAATAGAGCACAGAGGTCTGTTTTCTTGTTTTATTTTATTTTTTTATTTTAGTGACATGCTTTAACTTGGTATATACTAAATTTTATCATTTCAACATATGATCAATATCAATCCTCCCTGGTGGTCTAGTGGTTAGGATTCGGCGCTCTCAACATATGATCAATATGAAACAAAATTTCTAAGACATTCTACACTATTTTCCTCCTATACTAACTCTTCTATATATGCTGTATGTTTTACAATTTTTTCTCATATTTTTATTGGTGCATTAAATTTGTACACAATGATGGGATCTGCTATTACATAGTCACACAACAGCAATATAATTTTGTCAACATCCCAGCTGAGCACTCCCCACTCCCTCCTTCCATCTCCTGGTCCCTTTCTTCTGCTGATCCTAGAAGTCTGTTTTTAAAAGCCCTCCAGACAATTCTGACACACAGCAAAGTTTTAGAACAACTGCCATAAAGTAGAAGTCTCTGAAACTTGGCTATATACTAGTGCCTCTTTATCTGTGGGAGACATTTTCCAAGGCCCCAGTGAATGCCTGAAACCACAGATAGTATAAAACTATATAGACTTGGGGCTGGAGCAGTGGCTCGGCGGTTTGGCGCTTGCTGGCATGTGCAAAGACATGGGTTCGAACCCCAGCACCATGTAAAAAACAAAGTGTTGGGGCAATGAAAGCCAGTTGTTTCCCTCTCTCTCTCTCTCTCTCTCTCTCCCTCACTGTCCTTCTCTCTTTAAAAAAAAATAAAAGAAAAAAATTTTAAAAAGCTATATATAAATTTAAATTTTTTTAAAACTATATACTATGTTTTTTGCTATACCTACCTATGATGAAATTTAATTTTTTTTAAAAGAGAGAGGGACAGCAAGAGAGACAGAGAAAGAGAGAAACAACTTTATTTAGTTTTTCACATGGCCTTAGTTGCTCCAACACTTAGTTGTGTACGTGGTGCTGGGGTTTCAACCCGGGTCCTCGCAATTGCCAGGCTAGCGCGGAAACCGCTGAGCCACCACTCCAGCCCCGAAATTTAATTTATAAATTAGTCACAGTAACAGATTAGCAATAATAGAATAAGTAGAATAATTATAACAGAAAAATGCAATAAATATTATGTAAATGTAGCATCTCTCCCTCTCTCCCCCTTTCTCAAATATCTTATTGAACTTACACTTTTGTACTGAAAGGAAGTACTTTGCAGCTATCTCCTCAGCATATTCAGACATAGCTTTAATTGAAGGCATAATAAAGTAGGAAGAGACTTGCCTTAATTTGTGGATTCCCCTGGGAATCATTATAAATTCAGGCATCATTACTGACCACAGCTTTTCATCTCTATGAACAAATTTACTGACAAGAACAACCTAGAAGAGAAAAAGTTAATTTTGAGCTCACAGTGTCCGAAGTTCAGTCCATGGCCAGCCAACTCCATCACTCAGAACCTGGTGTAAGGCAGAACATTACCAGGGAAGGGCCTGCAGAAGAAAAGTGGTCACCACCTGGCAGCTGGGAAGCACAGAGGAAGAGAGGAAAGAGGCAAGGGCCCTTATAGTCCAGGCCACACCCCCAGTGGCGTCGCTCCTCCAGCCATGCCCTGCCTACCTACAAGTACCACCTTATGCATTCAAATCCTTAATCCAGTAAAAGGATTAATCCACTGATTAGGTCACAGCTCTTATAATCTAATCATTCCGACTCTGAACATTCCTTCATTCCTCATGGAACAGCATGAGATATCATCACATGAAGAGTGGTTCATAGTTTAAAACTTAACCATTGTCTACATTTGGAATTTTCCACTTAATATTTTCTGACTACAGTTGACCAGGATATCAAAAACACATGTAAGTGAAGGAATACTATAGGAACATCTCTGGAGCGGTTAAAAGCTCTGCTTCAGAATAGAGGAGGTGCTGAATTTTCTTAAAAGTCATATTAGTGGAAAGGCCAAGTGTAAGTGAAAAGTTAGATTTTTTGGGTACCAGGGATCGAACCCAGGGACACTTAACCACTGAACCACATTCCCCAACACTTAGGGTCCCACTAAGTTGCACAGGGCCTAGCTAAATTCCTGAGGCTGGCTTTTAACTTGTGATCCTACTGCCTTAGCCTTCCAAGATTCTGGGATTACACATCAGCCCCCTGAGCTGCGGGAATTACAGGCTTGTGCCACCATACAAGATTGATCATAAATATACTGTGAAATTTATTATTAGAGACCATTACTGGGACCTAAAGAATGCTAACAAATGGGGAGAAGGAAGATCTCAGAGCCCAGACTATAATCACTACCTGAGAGGTAGACCATACCCAAAAAGAACTGGGAAACATTGTGCCAATCCCAGCCTTGAAGATCGCTACGCAAAGCAACTCCATAGAATTTCAACAGAAGTAAGTGGACAAAACCCAGAGTGTCAGATTAAAGTGCTAACTATATTACATAGGTGAGTTTCAACTTGAAGAGGTTATCAGAAGTAGTCTTCAGGGAGAAAGTCAAGGATGTTTTTCTGGTTAGTCTCCACATAAAGGCACAGAGGAATTTAGACAGAGGGATGTGGTGAGGTGACATGTGTGATTGAGATGCTGATTTGATCAAAGGGCTGGCTCAAAGAAGGAAAGGTAGACACGACTTTTTTAAATTTCAGGACACTTTATTTTCAAAACTGGTAATCACATTAAGCTTGCGGCCAGTTCTGCCACTGCACAAATGCTTGCTCTGCAGATGAGGGGGCACTTGTTAGTAACTTGTTTAAAAATTGATATAAAACAAATATTCAAATAGGTCCCATAGGAGCACAGGTAAGTGTCTTCTAGTCTTCCATACTGCTGCATTTGTGCTGATCTTACTCTTCTGAAGACATTTCAGAACTGGCAGTAATTAAGTTAAATGGTCTCCCCAAATCCCTCGATTCAAGCTGAACTCACAGGCAACAACCACAAGAACGGTATCTACACATCGATCCTAGCAGAATCGCATTCAATGTGGGGTTTTTTTTTTTGCAATGATATTATCTCCACATGTGAAAGCTGATGTAACATAAAATCTGCCTCGCTCAGCTATAATCCTCACTCCAGAGCGTGACAGAAAATACTTGCCCAGTGCTGGATTGAGCACACTGGTGATCTCTTCAAATTTAACCTTCACAATCTCAGATTCAGGGAAGTCCCCACCTGGTTTCAGCAGGTAGCATGCTGAAACCAACCTCAGCTCCCATGTCAAAGGCACACTGGGCATCAGATACTGCTCAAACAAAGCTCACAGGATAGGTGCCACTTTCCACATGAAAGCTGACGCCAATGTCATCAATTTGCTCTTTAGCCTGTGCCAGAAGAAGTCTGCTGGGTTTGAATGTGGCATCAAATTTAACATGAAAGTGACACACTGTTTTGAAATCATCAGTGGCAATCTGCAAAACCAACTTGGCTTTTAGATGCACTTTGGCTACTCTGAGACTCTGCACCAACTGTATTTCAGCCTTGCTAGCACAATCAAATCCTGTCCCAAAGGCAGCTGAAGTCTTCACTGTTGCTCTGCTAGCATTGCATTTGACTGCATAAAAGTGGGTGAACAGAAAGAACCACCTGCCATGTTTCTTTAGAAAATCTCCAAGGTCAATGACATAACAGGTATCCTTATCATCAAAAAGAACTTCATTAACTTTTTTGATCCAGAGTGTTCTTGGCAGTTGTTATGGTTTGGATGAAAGGTGCCCCCCCAAAAGCCCTTACAAAACAATGCAGGAAGGCTTGAAGGTGAAATGATTGGGTTATGAGAGCCTTAACCCAATCAGTGAGTTAAAACCCTGATAAGGATTAACTGGTAACTGTAGGCTGGCAGGGCGTGGCTGGAGAATGTGGGCCATTCAGGTGGTTCCTTTGGCCTTTGGGGTATATATTTTGCACCCGGCAGTGGAGTCTCTTTCTCTGCTTCCTGAAGCCATGCCTCAGACCCTCTTCCCTCTGCCGTACTCTTACATCATGATGTCCTGCCTCACCTCAAGCCTCACCGAATGGAGGCCACCACCTATGGACTGGCCTCTGAAACTGTTGTTGCCAGTTTGGTGGAAGTCAGGTCCGTGTCACCCAGAGACGAAGAAAAAAACCAAGGGACACCAAGCAAGCATAATTTTTTAAAGAAAATAATAGAAAGCAAAGCATAGGGAAAAGAACAGACTTGCCCTCAAGGGGGAGAAGGGGACAGAGCCCAAGAGGCTGTTAGGTTTGCCCTTTTTATAGGATGATCTCCCTTCCATTGGTTATCCTCTCCCTTCCCCCAAACCTAGGACAAGGGCTGCAGAAATTCTGGTTGGGCCCAGCCTTTGCTTCGTGCCTCAGGCATCAATAGAAAGAAAGCTCACTCGTTTAGCAGCAGGGAGTGTCTGCATCTGGACCCACCTTGCCAGACCCTTCCTACTAGCACTGCGGCTGTCAAACTGACCATAAAAGAAAAAGAACTGATTTTCCCTTGATCCACTTGAACATTCCAACTACTCTGACTTCCTGATTTTCCCCGTCTCATTGTGAGCCCTCAAACAAACTTTTCCTGCTAAAATTAATCTTGCAGTTCTTTTAGTCACAGCAGCAAAAAGCTGACTAACACAGCAGTGAAGCCTTCATCAAGGAATGGTGGTCAAACTCAGTACTAAACCGTTCAGGGTCTCTTGATGCACCTCTGAAATGCAACAAGATGGAGAACTAAGAGGCGGAATTTAAAGAATTAGTTCCAGCTTCTGCTAAGGGTAACTCTCCAGGGATTCAAAACCCTGTGTCCTTGGACCAGCAGTGGAAACTTTCTCAGATACCAGGCACAGCCAACAGGCTCCACAGAGATGTTGCCATCCTGGAAAAACCAGGGGAGCACAGCCATGCCATCAATCGCCTCCCCAACCCCTAGTCAAGCTGCTGGCTGAGCACCGCTGTGGGAGGCTGCTGCAGAGACTGACCAAGTCCCTGACAGTTCTTGGCAACTCTAGCGTTGTTTCAAAGAACAAGAATTCTAATAGAAACAATGATATTGCAGCCTTTGAAGGTAAATGGATGCCTATGGAAGAAATTATGCTGAGTAAAATCAGCTTAACCCAGAGAACCAAGGGTTGAATGTCTCCACTCATCTGTGGAGGCTGGAACTAGACCCTGGCCATTGAGAAAGGTGGTCTATTATCATGTGTTAAATCCGGATAAAGTGTAATGTTATACACCTAATACTTTTTTAGAGATATTGTGGGAAGGGAAAGTGAGGGATAAGGGTGGGTAATTGGGGGGCACTCTTGGGGGTAAATCTAATCTCCAGAATCTATATACATTTTATATTATTTTGTTAAAAACGTGTATGGTTGTTCAACAAATAAATTTCTCAATAAAAAAAATTTGAACTAAACACACACAAAAAAAAGAACAAGAATTCTTCACTTCATGTGTCTAACTGTGGAAACACATAAAGACCAAACCAGGAGAAATATATTAGGAAAACAAATACCTGCCCCCAGAAGAAAAGACACAGAAAAGAAATAAACACTCAAATCCAGCAAAAAAGTGCTAACTTTATACCTAAGAGAAAGCGAAAGGGATCAGCTTAGGAATTAGGTTAGAATTTTTAAAACCCAGCTGACCGTCCTAAAAACAACAGCAATAATAAAGGGAAATGAAACCATTGGAGCATATTCTAATCCTAAAGATAGGATGGGTCGGAGAAAACCGTTTCTGCTGATATTGAAGTATCCCAATTTACTTGGAATGGGGGATGGGAGGGATCTGACACAAGATCCCAAGGGAGAAGAACAGGAGGAAGGCATTAGGCCTCCTAGGTGCCTTAGGACACCATCAAAGCAGCTGGTGTTCTAGCTCAGTGGTTATCAACTGCTGTTCACAACAGTATTTTTTTACTAAATTTTTAAAAGACTCCAATGCCTGGTCCCCACCACAGCTTAAGTAAATCAGAACCTCTGGGTATAGAACACATTGTCACTTTAACTTTATTTACTTAATTTATTATCCGCTTGCCCACTCACCCTTTATTTTTTAAATTTTATTTAGTGCTAGAATTTAGTCAATACACATTTGGTGTAATAATAGTTGTAAGTGGAGGCTGGAGCCATGGCTCGGCACTTATGGCGCTTGCCTGGCAGGTGCGAGTATGCAAGTTCAAACTCCAGCATCACTTACATGACGAAGTCTCAGAGCAACAGAAGTCACGTGAAAAACTAAATAAAATTGATTCTCTCTTTTCTCTCTCCCTCTCTTTCACTGTCGCTCTCTCTTTAAAAATAATAATAGTTGTATGTTACTTCATTCTTCAAATATTACTTATTTTACATTGCTGTTTCTTCCCTTGATTTTTTTTTTTTTTGTGTGGTTCTGGGGATTGAATCAGGGCCTTGTGCATGCTAAGCAAGCCCTCTACCACTGAGCCATATATCCAGCCCTCTGTCCTTGTTTTTGATTTAACAATTTTAATTAAATTATTATGTATTTCATTTTGGCCTTAATTTGGAAGTTCTTTAATTTTCTAGGCACTTTCTCAGCCTTCTTGATCAGACTGCATTTCCCTCCTGTTATTTGAAAACAAAAGTTTTGGAATTTTCTAATTTCTTTTCTACTGCTTCCTATTTCTAACTCCCAGGTTTGGGTAGGATATTTAGTTAAATTTAGGTCAGTAATTTTACTTAAATTTATCTTGGAGATAGTTTAATTTCTGACTCCTTATTTGTTTAAAAAAAATACTGTACAAGGGATGGAGATAGTTTAATTTCTGACTCCTTATTTGTTTAAAAAAAATACTGTACAAGGGATTGAATCCAGGGTTCCCTTAACACTGTGCCACATCCTCAGGCCTTTTACTTTTTGTTTTGAGACTAAGCTGCTGAGGCTGGCCTTGAACTTATGATCCTCCTGCCTCAGCCTCCCAAATTGATGGAATTGCAGGTATACACCACCATACCCATGAATTTTACCTAAAGTCTAACCTTATTTTTCCATTAGACTTCATAAGAAATTATTTGAATACTTAGTCAAGCTTCAGTGTATGCCTGATTCTTTTCTTCACTTTCCCTCTCAAACTTTTGCCCTGGTTCATATAAGTCATAATTTTTGAAAGTCTTCTCTCAAGTATTTTCCTCAGTAGGGTGCATGAGAGATAAACGCTCCAAAATGCTATGTGTCTTTCTTTCACCCTGACAGATGTTGGGCTCTAATCTTTTCTCTCAGTAGCCCTTATTGGACTGTCTTAGATCCAGCATTTGGAGATTTTTTTAAATGTTTGATCTCAGCACGATTCTTCCTCTGAATGTGACATGTTCGTGTAAAATGACAGGTTCTTTTTGGTTGGTTTTCAAGTTTTTTTCTTTCTCCTCCTCAGTCATGCCTATTTTCTTTTCTCAATCTAAATGCTTCTAATTATTGCTTCTCAATCACTTTTTCACTATTACCCACTGAAGGAAATTTTCAGGCATTTGTTTCCTAAGCCCGTCCCATGAATTTTTTCCTTTTTTTTTTTTTTTTTTTTCTGTTTTGGTACAAGGGATTGAACCCAGGGGTGCTTAACCACTGAGCCACATCCCCAGACCTTTCTTATATTTTATTTTGAGACAGGGTCTCACTAAGTTGCTTAGGGCCTTTCTAAATTGCTGAGGCTGGTTTGAATTTGCAGTTCTCCTGCCTCAGCCTCCTGAGCCTCTAGGATAACAAGGCATGTACCACCACACCCGGCTTCACCCTCTCATGGAATTTTAATAGCATAAGTATACTGTAGTTTTATGTCCTGAGTCTGTAAAAGTCTGAGTACTTTTATGTACTTTTTTTTCACATGCTCCTAAGAATCAGTTTTTTCCCACCTGGGGGTAGTTATTTCCCCTGTTGAGAAAGCATGGTCTAACCTGAAACACAGGAAGTGTTTTATTACAGCTCAAGAAATAATCCACTGTGTCTTCCCCACATCAATTTCTTTTATTCATTGTGAAATTCTAGTAATTTACATTTTGTTGCTCTTTATTTAGCCTCCAAGTCTTTTATCTTTTCCTTGTGCTTTTTTATATTTTTGATACTTGTTTTGAAATCTTTCTCAAATTTAACCTGGATCTCAAGAACGACAATCTGTTTCTTCAATTCACCCACGAATTGTGTAGAAGAGATACTGTGTTTCAACCTCAGAAAGTATCCCACACACTCATGCACAGACCCCTTGAGTTTCTTTAACAGAAACTGTTATTTGTCTGAGTTGCCTTCTTTCCCCCAGCCCCTGCATGTCACTAGAAGAGTGCAATTTGTTCTGACTGCCCTTTAACTTTTTCCCTTAAAGGAAGCACTTTTCAGCTGCTGCGGTCCTTGACTCAGGATTTTTATATCCAGCTTCTTGAGGCTCTGCTTGTTCCTGAACCCAAGTGGGAGTAAGTAGTCCGGGAGGCTGTAGAAGACACATTGGTCCCTATTCCTTTCAGGCTGGTGGTGAAGAACAAAGTACTCAGCAGATCTCTTCTGATGAGCCTGAAGAAAGACTTCCTGTTTCCTGGTCCCCTGAAACCCACTTCAGGATCTCTGCTTGGCTTCCTGGGCCCACGGAGAGTACATTCTCAGGGTATCAAAATCAACCTCTCCCTGCTTCCCTCCTCAGCTCTTACACCCCAGAACTAACTGATGATGGCCCTTACAAAGCAGCCGCTGGCAGTTCTCGCAGCCAGCCTTTACCTAACCAAGATCCCCTTCCCGTACAGTCACCTTCCAACTCGCTTGTACTGCATGGGACACATTTGACCATTTATTCACCCAAGCCCTAAACCAGTCCATCTTTAAGAAATCTATACCAGCCATTTCATTAAATGGGTGGCCAAAGAGTCAAGGACAAAGTTTGTGTACCCTTGTTCCTCTGGCCTGTGGAGGACCAGCTGGTTGGTGGATGTGGAACCCAGGTGGAAAGACCTCTGGGGTAGGGGTGCCACCATACGCAGTTGTTAGGTAGTAGCTAGCAGTGAGCAGTGAAATGCTTGGCAAGGTCACAGGTGTACTCTTGAAGTTTTCTTTAAGCTGATGCCCAGGCAGATAAGCTATGGAAAACATTAGCACACAAAGGTTGAGGATAAACAAAACCAAAGGAGATAATGGGGAGGGGGATGCCTCAAGAGCAAAGGATCCATGGGGCTATCTCTTGACAGAACCCAGAAAAGTTGAGCTGAAACTAAAAGCTACTGGTGCCAGGTGTCTCCTACTAGCTCAGAAAGGGGTATTCTTTAATAGCGCAGATTCACTGAGGTAACTTTTGACCAGTGTTAACCCCAAGGCACACATTAACATGGGATTGAGTTGTAGATGAAGCCCCCCTAAAAAGGATGGCCACCATGACAGTTCCGGGGAGCACCAATTAAGGTCAAAAATTCCACCACCAGACATGAAGGAGGAGTTGAACACCTGATTGGCGAAGGCTGCTGAAGGGGGATCCCAATTTTCAAATCTACCATCAAACAGTAATAAATTTGGAGACAGCATTGTCTCCTTTGTCGTTCTCTGCTCAGAGACGGCCCACTCTCTCTTGAGAGTGCTCTCTGCTTAAGCCTTATTCTGCTTTTACTCTACTTTCACCTCTTTCACTTATAATAAAATTCTCTTGCATGACCTCTGGTGTCTGACTTGAAATTTTCTTTCGTCAGAACACAAGAACCAAGGTTTGGAGTTTCAGCTCCCTGCTTTCCTGGGGCACAGTGACACCTCTGCCAGACTGGCCAGACTGCCCCTGAAGAGAGTGCCAGGTGAGGAAACCCTGGTGTGTGACTTTGCCTCAGGTCCCAGTTCTCACCATTTGGTTTTCCCCAGAGCACCTCCACAGGCTGGGAGATGGTGGGTGTGGCTTTGTCTTCCAGGACTAGGAGGACTTGTCCCTAAGTCAGTTTCCAGTTCTCACCGTCTCCCTGCTCCCCTCAGTCACCAGTCAATTCCTTTCTCACACCCTGCCTCAGAGGTGGTCAGTCGTCACACATGCCAGGGGTGATTTCCAGCTAAACTCCTCCTTCAGGGAGGAAGGTCCCTGAGAAACCCTGAAAATGAACTTGGCCTTGCTCCAGGCCCCACCTGGCCTGCCGCTAGTTTTCCTTAGCCATCTGAAGAGAAACTTGAAGGGCTTCAGGCCAGCCTGATGTGGTCCACCAGGAGACCTGGGAGAACATGCCTGGCAACAGGGAGAAGGTTAAGAAGAGAAGGGCAAGTTGGGTGTGGTGGCACACAGCTGTAAACCCAGCAACTAGGCTTGGGAGGCTGAAGCAGGAGAATCAAAAGTTCAAAGCCAGGCTCAGCAACTGAGTGAGGCCCTAAGCAATTTAGTGAGGCCCTGTCTCAAAAAAGAAAAATAAAAAGGGCCGGAGATGTGGTTCAGTGGTTAAGAAGGGTCCCTGGTTTTAATCCTTTGTACCAAAAGAGAGGTCAGGAAGGGGAGTAAGGAGAAAGGGTTAGAAGAAAAATAAAAAATTTTTTTTTAAAATAGAAAAACAGTGTTCTGGTAACTGAGGAAAGAGTCCCCACAAGAGGGAATGGAATAGATGCCACTGAGAGACTCTTGTGAGTAAAAAGACCCAAAAAGGGATATTAGATTTGGCCATTGGCAATTAGTAGGAACCAGAGTCCTACTAAAGTCCAAGATTTAGCACTAAAAATACAGTTTATAGAGGAAAGGAATACTTGATGCTCTCCTATGACTGGCTTTCCAGATAATGAACTTGAGCACTAGAAACTCCCAAGGTAAGCAATTTTTTCAGACTCAGAATATACCCTTGGCTTTTACATTTTGGATGGGTTTCATCTTATTGCAGATATTATCCTTTTTAATTTAAAAAATTATCTCCTCTTTGACCAACAGTAATCTCTTAAACTTAGATCCTACATTCCTTTTTGAAAACTACATAATAAAACATATAATTTTAGATATAACTAACATACAATAAATGTGCAGATGCCAGGTGCTTAGTTGGACAGGCTTTGCTTTGACATTTTATGCAGTCTCTTACCCATGTCCGTAGTATATCCTGTGCTCGTTTCCAGACACTTGTTCCACCCCGGGTAACTGTTTCTGGTTTCTGTCACTACAGACTTGTCTGTTACTCAATTTCATACAAAAGAAATCTATGGTATATGTTCTTTAACATCTAGTTTCTTTCACCTAATATAATGTCTTGTCTGGCTGGTTGGTTTGCAGTTCTGGGGATCAAGCCAAGGCCTCACACATGCTGGGCAAGCTCTGTCACTGAGCTGCACTCCCCGCCAAGCATCTTACTGAAATTCCTTCCGTCTAACAGTAGCTTGCTTTCATCGCTCAGTAATATTCTACTGAATGACTATACCACAATTTGTTCAGGCACTTGATGAACATTTGAGTTGTTTCTACTTTGGGTTCCTATGAATAGCATCACTTTAAACCTTCTTGTACAAGTCTTTCTGTGAACCTATGTGTTAATTTCTCTTAAGTTCCTAAGCATGAAATTTCTGGGTTATAGGGTAAATACATATTTAACTTCTGAAAAATTGCCAACCCTCTTTTTCCAAAGTGCCTTCAGCATTTCACACTCCCAGCAGCAGCATCTCCACTCTTCACATCCTCACCAGCATTTCTTCTTTTTCGCTTTTCTTTTTTATTTTGGCCATTTAGCACTTCTAGTGGAATCTGGTGATTTCAGTTTGCATTTCCCTGATGACTAAAGTACTGAGCATCTTTTCATGTATTTGTTGACTATTTGCCTATGTTGTTTTGTGAAGTGTCTTATTTTTATTTATAATAATTTATAATAAAATTCTTACTAATTTTATTAATTTTCTATTTTGAAGGTTGTCATTTTTGTTATTCTTATTTTATGTATTTGTTCTGATTTCCTCTCCCTAAAAAAAAAAAAATATATATATATATATATGTATATATACATGTTTATTCCTGATTATTGATGTGTTTCAAGCCACCTGTTACGTTATTGCCTGGCAGGCTTATCTCCCAGTGGACTCCTTTAGGGCCAAGGTAAACTTCTCATTTACCCTCCTTTCCTCAGCCTCTGCACCCTGAGTACCTCCCACTACATCCGCTCCACTTTCCAGGCTCAAGGGTGGACTTCTCTGCTCCCATTCTGGGAGATAAAGTAACTTCTGACCAGATGAAATCTGCCATTGTCACATGTTTACTGACCTTGCCTCGGAAGAAAGTGAAAGTTAACTGAACCCTCAAAATACAACCACCATCACCCCAAGACCAAAGTTCATGGGCCATGTCCTGGTCCAGGGACTCACTGATATTACAAGAAAGGAACTGAGAGGGGCCAAGATGTGCGAATAATTTTGGGAGCCCGTAGTGGAGTTCTGAAGAGGGCGGGAAGAACTTTCTCCCTCAGCTGGAAGCAGCAGGCCCCACAGAATTCTGAAGTCAGAGTCCAGCTCTCCTCCCTAGGAACCGAAGTAGGGTCTTCATGGCCTCCTCAGTCCCCTGCCCACTGTTTGTCAAGGTTCTATTTTTGCAGCTTAAATAGTAAAGGGAAAATGGAGCTTTGGCTGGCCTCTCCAGGTGATAGGAACTAAGTGGCACTGAATTGCCTTTATGGCCACTGACCATGAGCCCCACAATAAGGGGGGGAGGCAGGAGAGGATGGAGACATCCAATGCACCATTCTCATTCTGAGCTCTGGGGACACAGAGAGTCAGTCCCTCACCATCTGGGAAGTTCTGGGCTACTGAAAGTTCTGGGCTATTTCGAGCTCTTGCAATTAGGTGATTGCGTCAAATATGCCACTCTCTAGAGACGGGAACTGCTGAGGCCAACAATCTTTTCAGAGCCATATCTCAGAAATGACAGAACTTCCTGTCATCAGATAGTAAGCAGTGTGATACTTTAAAAGCCAGTATTTCCAATGATCTGATACTATGTACGCTTCCCTTCATTTATCCCTGAGCCGCAGGGAGGTCTTACTAAAATATGCCACGTTGTGTGACAGATGGGGCACTAGGAGCTAGAAAAGCTGGGCACAACTCACTCCTAGGCCTCGCTGATGTCCGCAGTGCTCACAGGAGACCCCTGAAAAGCAGGCCTGACTTAAATGCACAGTGCAACTCCTCGCCGTCCCTAATTTTTCATTTTTGAGCTAATCTTAAATGTATATAGTTTTTTACAGTCATATTTGGGGGTTTTGACATTGTAAATGTTTTTCTTTTTTCATTGCTACATGTTTGCCATTTTTAAAAGTCCATCCCAGAAGCTTTGTTTCCCTAAAAGTTATCTTATGTCTATAATCACCTTGGAACAGCTCCACCTTCTCCAGACTCTTTTTCACCTGAAATCAATAGACACCAGATCTCTCATTTCTGCAACTAATCTCATGACTTTATTTCATCCAAACTACTTCAGGTACCTAGGTAACAGTACATCCCTTGAGGACTTTAGAACATGAGCGACGTTCTTCTAAAATGGGGCTTTTTAAAACTGTATTTGTTCATGTACAATGTTTTCTTCTGCAGAAAAATTTGCAGTGCAATTTTTTACCCTTTTTAAAGTCATGAGTTGAGTCAGTAATAAAACATACAAAGAAACCTCATTCTTTCTCGTATTTTTTATGTTCAGTTTACAAAACTGACTAAGGGCCACCTCTTGGCCTCGGTTCTTCAAAAAGAAAGCCAGAGCAGAGCACTTGTATCTGTTCTTCTTTATCAGGGAGCAAAATCCCAGGGAGTGGATGAGTTGATAAGAGGAACAAAGCCTGTAGTTCCCACTACTTGGGAGGCTGAGTCAGGAGGATCTCTTTCTTAAGCCCAGTTTGAGGCCAGCCTGGATAACATAGTGATTACCTATATCCAAAAAAACAAAATTTTAAGACGAAATATAGAAGACTCAAGAGACTGGGGTGTGGGTGGTTGTGGGAGTATTCTGGTTTAAGAACAAACACATACCATATTGTTACTTTGTATGCATTTATGATTATACAGTAACTCAACTATTTAATAAAATAAATAAATAAAAATTTAAAAGCAGGTAAGCAAAAAGACTCACAGGCCCTGTTACAAGCTGGGTCCCTGAGGGCTCAGGCTCACAGGCCAACCTCTAGTGAGCCAAATACATTAATTACATCCTCAGAAGCATCTGTGGAGGTGATGTAGTAAAGAACGCACCACAAGCTGCATCTCCCATCGGTAAAAGGCTCGCGTTGAATGTCATGCATCCTCCACACTCCCAGGTTGCCCGTGCAAGGGTAGCAATTGTGGTCCAGCAGCAGCACCTACAGGGAAGGCCCAGGCTTGAGGCCAGAGGTCTGCAGACCAGACTGGAAGAGAGGCACTGTCAGGCAGCTCCTGCATGAAGTTGGTCAGAGATTCTGCAGAGAGGAGCAACTAGAAAAAGAGATGGGTAAGGCCAAGAAGATCTGGGAGGAACATAAATGGACCAGATTCAGTAATCCTAGGTATTCATTTACATACCCACGTGAATTTCTTGAACAGTTATGGAACAGGCCTTCCAATTCTTGTATATTTCATGTTGTATATAGATTGGTCATCAAGAAGTATTATGAATCACAACGCATTCCACTTTTATATAGAACTTATGATGCATCAATTAAAAATAAATAGATAAAGGAAAACCAACAGAGCAGAGGAAGGAGATCAAGGGAGGGAGGGAATGAGGGAGGGGGAACGGGAAGTACTGGGGAATGAAATGGAGCAAAGTATGTTACATGTCTCTATGAATATATCAAAATGAACCACATTGGTATGTATAACTGCACTAATGTACTAATAAAAATATTTTTAATTTAAGTAGTATATATCTGGGTACAGTGTTGCATGCCTATAATCCCAACAACTCAGGAGGCTGAGGCAGGAGGATCACAAGTTTGAGGCTAGCCTCACCAAACTTAACAAGACCCTCAGCAACTTAAAGAGACCCTGTCTCAAAATTTTAAAATAAATAAATAAATAAATAAATAAAAAGGACTGGGTATATAGCTCAGTGGTACCCAGCACCCCCCAAAAAGAGTAACATATAAAGTCAGACCTATTTTTCAAGAAATCAGCATTATAGAAATATACAGAATAAAGCACGAAAGGCCTCTTGATCCTCCCTGGTCGTTTTCACTCTCCTTCACAGTGGGGTCCATTTCTACCAATGCCGAGGGTGTCCTTCCAGAATGATTTGATAACAGTACACACAATTTTATTTAGTTTTTATTTTAGCCTAAATGTGAAGTTCTTCTCTTCTATGAAAGCAGTAATATGCAAAAATATTTTACATCTCATGACTCTCTTACAGGCTGAAAATTTTTGAGTTCACTGATGCTGATCAGGATCTTTGCATTACATGGAAGAACTTTCAGCAACTGGAAGCTTTAACCCCAAGGTGGAGTCACCTCAGAGAGATCGGAGGGGAGCATCCGGGGAAGGTTTTGCGCAACACGCATGTAGCCAACAAATCTAAAGGAAGCAACCGTGACTTCGTTCAGGAGAGGCCCAGCTTTGATCAAGAAGTAAGAAAGCAAAGAGCTGTACCGTGTCAGATGGTGCGAGAAGAAACAGTCTCAAGCCAGGGGACTGTGGAAATAGGACTATGATGTAACCTCTGGTACCTCAAACTAAAAAGCAGGACTTCCTAAGTCTCCCTTACCCTGCCATCTGCAGATGGCTACGAAATCCCTCCTCTCTATTCTTCTCCACTCTGTGACAGCAGTACAGGATGACAGGAACCTGTTACTTGGGAGGGCATTAAAATTCAAGATAATGTGCAAAGTCCTTGCCATCTTCAGGAAGTGAGACTGGACTCTGACGTTCCCCTTATTGAAGGGTTACGGTGGCTGGTGCAGGGCTCCGGAGCTTGAGGGCCCTTCGTGCTGCACTATTGTCCAGGGTTCTCTCTATAGTTCATGCCCCCACCACACCTCTATATGTGTCTCTGTCTGTCTGTCTCTCCCTCTCTCACTCTCTCTCTCTCTCACACATACACACATACTCTCTCTCTCTCATCTCTACCTCTATCTCTCTCACACACACACCACACACATATACACTCTCTCTCTCTCATCTCTATCTCTACCTCTATCTCTCTCTCTCTCTATATATATATATATATATACATATGTATGTATATATATATATATATATATATATATCCCTTTCTCTTTAAAAATTTTTTTTAAAAAAAGAATACAACTTAAAAACCACCAGATGAAGGAGATTCACAGGGTTGGGTTTCAAAGGATGGGGTCCAGTGCTTTTATGCCCTGTTCAGGGAGCTACCATCCCAGCACCTCTACATGTTCACCAACCTGGAAGCTCCCCAACTCTGTCCTTTTGGGGTTTCGTGGAGTCTTTATTATATAGGCATGACTGGTTAAATCATTGGCCATTGGTGGTCAACTCAAACTTCAGCCCCCTCCCCAGAGACCTGAGGGTGGGAGAAGAATGATCCAGTCCTCTAACCCCTAGGTTGATTCCCTGGCAAGAAGCCTCCATCCTACTGCTATCTAGAAGTTCCCAACTGCCCGTTGTCTTATTAGCACACTAAGGCACTCATCACTTTGGGGCTTGGAGGATTTTAAGAGCTGTGTGCCAGAGAGGGGGTGGGCAGAGAGTAAATATGTATTTCTTATCAAGTCACGGGTGGTAGCATCTGGTGGGTAGAAGTCAGGGATGCTCCTGACCATCCTCCAGTATGAAGGGCAACCTTTGCAACAAAAAATTACCTGGCCCAAAATAGTTCCAAGTTGGAAACCCTGATGTGAAGGACAGAGCCCTCTTTCCCTGTCTTGTCGGTTGACTATGGGGCTGGAATGGTGGGAAGCAAAAATGGAAGCTAAGAAGTTATTGGAAATGCCTCACATAGGCCTCACAGAAAGGGGCCTTTCCTATTGGCCTAGGAAATCTGTCATCTTTAGTCTCTTAGAAGACTGATTCTCTGAAAATATCCACCTCCAGAAACCTCCAAACTCTCTAGGAAACTAATTCCCACACAATCCATTTCAAAGGGTGATCAGCAAAAGCAAGGGCCCAGGGGACTAGAGGAGAGACCGGGTAAGCGCTGGGGGTAGGGGGTACTGACCAAGTTACATTGCTATATTGTGTGCATGCACGAATGTGTAGCAACAAATCCCATCATTATGTACAATGCACCAATAAAAAAAAAAAAAGAAAGAAACCCCCAAAGTCAATGCTGGTGCTGCAAGAACACTTTATCGCCTCTCTCACATCCTCCGGATCTCACTTTTTACTAAATATTTTTGCCCCAAAACTGTCAGTCACAGAAAGTGGAAATGTAGAAGTCGCTATGAAGAACACATGGGTAGAGATAACACTCTTAATCCTAAAGCACAGAAAATGATCAGTGGCCAGAATGGTGTGCCAATGGAGGGACCCCGGGCCCTCTGCCTGGGGAGCAGGGAAGCAGGATCACAAGGAATACCTGTGTGCTAGAACCTTGTAGGAGACACAATGAAACCTCAGAGTTAAGCAAGACATTTTCCCCTTGGTGGCTTTCTTCACAGCCCAAAGTTGGTCATCCAACTGCCACCTGCTGTGGGGAATCTCCTCTGAGCTCAAAAACAGCCAACACCTGCCAGATGCTGACATCAGTCATAATCCTCTAAGAAATTACGGTGACAGACTCCATGAGACCTGGAACACAGGACTGCAACTGTGGATTCTCAGGTGGAGTGTGGAGAGACCTTGACAGTGGGGCCACAGGAAGCAGCTGAAGGGAAGGTGGAAGTGACTGCCTGAGTTCAGCTGGGGGAACAGTCTCCCGCCACACACCCCTCTCGGGGATTCAGGCTTTCTTGTTTCGCTCCATGTCACCCTGGATGCTAGGAGGTAGGGCTGTAACTGACACAGAGGCTGTGGGTGGGTGGGCCCATCGTACTGGAAAGAAAAGTCTAGAGAAAAATTTGGAAAGGCTCTGCCTCTTTGAGGAAGTGGGGCCTCTCTCTGATGTTCTCCTGATCCCAGGACTCAGCTCTGACTGGCTGGGTAGGAGATGTTTCCTCCCGGCAGCCTCTGTGCCAGGCCTGTTCAGTGTCTCAGTATCTGTCCCTCAGTCTCTTTCCCTGTGCAATTCCCGATTGTCTTCCTGTTGATTTCTCCTAGAGCATCTTAGCCTCATCTTGTAATTACCAGTTTCCTGGTTGTCTGACACTGTTTCCCATTATCTGCTGTGTTTGCTGGTAGAAACTCCCTCTTTTCTTTTCCTCTCTGCAGCCACTTTCCTGGATGGCATGAATGCAGAAGCCCCTCCCTCTTCCTGACCCGCAGACCCCTGGGGGGGGGGGCCGCGGATGAGAGTGCTCATGTCCCTGTCAGGCTCCCGATAAAGCCCAGTCTCTCCAGCACACCCTGACCTCTAGACCTCTTCAGAAAGCAGCATCTCAAATTGCCTAACCCCAGTCTCTGTCAAAAACATAGGACAGGTGGCTGGAGCAGTGGCTTTGTGGTTATGGCGCTTGCCTGGCATGTGCAAGTACACGGGTTCAAACCCCAGTACCCATGTACACAACTAAGTGTCAGAGCAACAAAAGCCATGTGAAAAACTAAATAAAAATTGATTCTCTCTCTCTCTCTCTCTCACTGTCCTCTCTTAAAAAAACAAAACAAAACAAAAAAAAACATAGGACAGGAAAGTCCACATTTACCAACAATCCAAGGACCTCTAATGAGACAAAAATATGACACCACTTGTTCCTGTTGGAGCACTTCCTGATCCAATGAAGAAGAAAAGGCATACTAATTCCTAGTGCTGGCTTGGGTGTGAACAAGCTGAGCCAAGGATGCACTGTTCTTGGGATTATAGACCAATAAAAGATTTACCACAAGGAAACATCAAACAAACTCAAGGTCATTCCACAGAATAATTGGCCTGTACTCAAAAGAGAAAAGCAAAAGAAAGATCAGCTTAAAGAAAATTAGAAACACAACTGCTCAATGCAACACCAAATGCAGCATCCGCCCCAAGCCAAATAAAACATTTTATATAATATATATATATCATAAATTTATAACCCCAGTGCAGTGACACAGACCTGTAATCCCAGCAGCTCTGGAGGCTAAGGCAGGAGGATCGCAAGTTCAAAGTCAGCCTCAGCAATTTACCAACACCCTGTCTCAAAATTTGGCTAGGGATGTGGCTCAGTGATTAAGCACCCCAGGGTTCAATCCCTGGAACCAAATATAAAAATAAAATAAAATCAATTAAAATATATATACCAATGCACTTATACACTTATATTTCCCCACCTTGGCCATAAGGGATACTTGGCAAAATTTGAATAAGGTTTATGGATTATAATGGTATATCATATTAATTACCTGTTTTTGATAATTATTTGATGATAATGTAAGAGAATGTCCCTGTTTTATTTTTTTTTTTAGGGATAACACCACATCATGTTTACAACTTTCCCTCAAATATTCCAAAAATGTTATGATGTAGAAGGATAGAGGCATAACGCATATGAAATAACCCATATTAATGTATGTGGAACTGAGATAAGGATTATAGAAATGCTATAGACAGTACTATTTTTTTTACAAATTTTCAGTACTAAAAATATAAGTAAAACAGATTAAAAAGAAAAGCATGGGGGCTGGAGCAGTGGCTCAGTGGTTAAGGCACTTGCCTGGCAAGCACAAGAACATGAGTTCAAACCCCAGCACCACATACACAACGAAGTGTTGAAGCAACTGAGGCCACATGAAAAACTAAATAAAATTCATTCTCTCTTTCTCTCTCTCTCTCTCTCACTGTCCCTCTCTCTTTAAAAAAAAGAAAAAGAAAATCATGTAAGGCAGAAAAAAAGTAAGATAAAGCTAAAATGATGCAAATTCCTTACATGGTCCTGGAAAAAAGGAATAAAGACAGAGATTAATATTATGGTCAGGTAAGTCAAAGAAATGTGAAAACAGAACAGAATAAAGTATTCTATCTTCCAAAGAAATGACATAAGTACTAGTCCATGTCTCTTGAAATCTGCACAGGAGGACATCTCTGGGGCCAACCTGAAGATGGTTGTCAGCTGCAGCCTCAGTCTAGTTTGTGAGGGGACACTCTCCAGTTGTCACCAGCCTCTTAGTGCTCCTTGTCCTCAGGACCCAGGAGTTTATCCCTACTGCAAGTCCTGGCCAAGGGCCCAGAACAAATGGGCAGGAGGCCCATTGTCCTATTTCCCTCCTGCTGCCTGGCCCTGCAGGGATCAGGCAGGTGACAGCTTCCTGCAGGGACTGGGATGGGGAGGCCTTCTCAGACTCAGAGCTGGGTGGAAGGCAGGTGCAGATGGAGTCCCAGCTAATGAAATGTGACGCTTTATAAAGATAATCGCCCTCCTCATTTGTCCACTATTGGTAGTAATGCTTCTGCACCTAAGTACTTTTGGAGCAGTTTAGAAGGATTACAATGGGGAAGGATGCTTGCCTTCTTTGCCCCAGGATGGCATTGGTGGGAAGCAGCCCCAGATTCAGACTAGGGAGTCACCGTTGAAAGGAAAAATAAGATTATAATCTCAGCAGCCAAAACAAGTAGGAATGTGGCTTTGAAACCATCGGGAAGTTCCAGGAATCTGGAAGACTCCCAACTTAGAGCAGCTGAACAGGTCCATTTGCCTCTCTAACACCTGGCATAAGCTCAGGGCAGAGAAGCTGCCATACATCTGCTAACTGGGACTGCTGTGCCTACATCTTCCTGGAAGTGACTGAGGGGTGAATATAGGAACCAATTTCTTCAAACATTTGCATGAGCAGCAAAGCCCCTTCTATGCACACCCACAAGAACCCTCAAGCCACGGACCTAGATGCAATTTTTCATTCCATCCTTCAGGTGCAGCAGTGCAGAGGCTGCAGGTCCTGGAAAGCCAGCATTCTTCTTTTGTCCTCTGCAGCCACAATAGGGCCTGGCAGGTAGTTAACTTCAGAGGAATCACTGGCCTCCACCAGGTTTAGAGCTCCTGAAGAGGGCTTAGATGAGAGACTGCCCAAACTCCTCAATTTAGGTCCCAAACCTCCCTGTCATCTCATTGCCCTGCCAAACAAGTCTTAAAGGTCTAACCTTTTGCAAGAGGGTTTTAGGCAGGTGGAGCATACCAGGATGATCACAGCTGCCTCAGGGTGCCCACAGTCATGGGCACGCTTGTCCCAAGTCTGCACACACAGGAAGGTACACACACATGCACACAAAAGGGAGAGACAGGATACAGGTCTGTAGCTGAAGGACAACGCACAGTGGCTGTGGGACAGCAGGGGCTACAGCGTGAGGACAGGTCCGGCAGAAGTAATTCCCTCAGCGCAAAGGAAGTCTTGGGCTGCCCCACCATCAAAGAAAGAGGCCACTAGGGGTCGGCAAGGTGGGTCTTTAGGGTGACTCAGGGAGGAGGGGGATTCAGTCCAAGGGAGACACCCATAATCTCTCACTCTTGGGCTCACCTCCAGTAAAGAACTACATTTTAACAATCCTGCCTTGCTTCCTGAGCTGCCGCCTGTCACTGTGCTCACAGTCACCTTCATGATGGTCCTCTGGACAGGAGTCTTCCTCTCAGACTGGACACCAGCACCTGCCCAGAATATCCATACCCCTCTGTTTCTCAGCAGCTGACCTCAGGCCACAGCGCGCTGTTAGCCTCTCCCACACTGGCAATATCAGTTGGTCTAAGAAATTCTTCCCAGGTTCCCTGCTTAAAGGAACTGGTAGAAGCTGAAGTGACAGGGGGAAGAGGGCATCTCCCCAAAGCAGCCCTAAGTCAAACCTTCCCCAGACTTCCAAAGTCCACAAATAGCTCCTCTGGCCCCAGTCCCCTCCTGGGCAGGCCTACTGGAAGGACAAGGCCAAAGCCAAAGGGCACACTAGGGTCCCAGCAAAAGAGACCAGACCATGAAGCCTTGCACAGCCCCGAGACCAGGCAGAACCATTGATAGGAACAGGCAGGCCACCCTGAAGTTACTGAGGTGTTCTCCAAATTGTCGCTGAGTCTTGTTGAAATGGCCTGGGTGGTACAGACTGCTCTAAACTACCAAGGAAGAATGGCTGCTTCACCATCTCTGGAAAACTTCACTTTACCTCTTCTTTTGGAAAATAGCATTTCCCCAAGTTTTGAGACTCAAGGAATCATACAGATGAGCGAGGTCACAATAGCCTCACCCCCTGTGCCCAAGTTTCTTGCTGGGGGACTCCCCATCATCAGGCAGCCTCCTGAGCCTAAGGCTACAATGTTTCCATGTAGCCTGGTGATGCTGGGCACCCAGCCCTTTCTCGTGACCCCTAACAGTTAACCCCAAGGCTCGCTCTTTAGGCTTCAGATCAGGCAGCCAGAGGACCACAGGAGTTCTCCAGACACCTCTGACTCACCCCCCAAAGAGGCCACATGGCCAACTCCCCCTCCAGCAACTCGCCTGAGGACACATTCTCCTACAAAGGCTTCTTCACCAGCCCCAGGGCAGAGTCAGAGCAGACCTGAGAGGAAATCTGTCCGGTCCATACCCTGCAGTCTCACGGGCACCTGCTGAACAGCTGATGAGATAAAACCTGAAAGTCCTTTGTGAACTGTGAAGTCCCTCGGAACCACCAGAGGCACTTAAGAGAGAATCTAGGAAGGTGAATTAGCACTAGACTGGCAAGGAGGGCACTCTAGAGGCTCCGGGAGAGTTCTTCTGGGGAGTTGGGACCAGTGCCAGGGATGGAAGCAGGCACCCTGCAAAGACACCCACGAGCAGCCTGCTGTGCCAGGGAGGCTCAGTGCCAAGAACAGGCCGCAGGGAGGAAATTAGCTGTGGCAGGAACTGGCCAAGGGAAGCAGGGTAGAGGCAGAAATGGCTCCCAGGAGTTTCCCAGGGAGCTCCGAGCCAGGTATGGTGAAGGAGGGAGGGCAAGAAACTGGGAGTCTGCTATGTCACACACGTGGAAGGAGGTGCCAGAATTCACAACCCTCTTCACTCAGCCGGGAAAGACTGCAAGACAAGGCAGATTTAAACACTTGGGGAAAAACATAATGCATCAAATTTAAACTTCTCTATTAAAATGAAGTTATTTAGTGCTAAAAAGGAAAAGAAAGACTGAAAACCTGCCAGATTTTGCCACAATACCTCAAATCGAAAGGCCAGGAACCCCGAATAGAGTTCCTCACCCAACGGTCTTCCCTTCTATCCAGGGGTGATGGTCAACATATGATCACTCTCTATGTAGCATTTTCATTAATGGCAGACCACATGTGCAACGGTGGTTCCATAAGTTTATGATGGAGCTAAAACTTCCAGTCACCTAGTGACTCATGATGTCACAGCACAACATACTACTCATGGGTGGTAACGCCGGTGTAAACAAATTGAGCTGCCAGTGACCTCACAGCATAGCACACACAACCAAGCCCTTGAGGATCATAATAAACGACTACATTACTGGTTCATAAATTTGCTATACAGTCTAAATAAGTATCAGGCCTGCCGCTGTCCACCATTGCTCTACTGATCTGTTTAACCAGGTGTCTCCCACATTGGGGTCTCCCAGGGCAAAGGACTGTAACACGAGCTATACAGCCACCCTCCTCAGGACCTGCCCCCTCAGCCCCACACATTAGCACCACGGCCTTGGCCACGGCCCAAGTGGCTCTCCCTTTCTTGTATTTCTATTCTGCCTTATACATTCATGGCCACAAGTTCACATGAGTCTCATAAAAGCTGAATTTAGTACCAAACATGGGAACTGCAGCCAACTCACCTATGGGCCACCTCATGACTCTGACTCCTTAACACTTGGGAGGACCCGAGAGTCATCTGGCCATCTTGCTGCCCCCAAATCACTATCTGTTCTGTCCCCCAGGTGTTACTTAGCCTTTCCTATGCGGGGTCTTGAAGGATACTACACAACCTGCACCAAGATTCCTTTCCTTCTTGCCTCACTCAGCCTGGCTGTGGAAGAAAGGCATTCAAGAGTTAAAAACTAACCGATGGGTGCTGTAGAGGTGGCTCAGTGGTAGAGTACTTGCCTGACATGCATGAGGATCCGGGTTCAATCCCCAGCACCAGAAAAAATTTAAAAATAAAATTAACTCTCTCTCTCTCTCTCTCTCTTTAAAAAAATAAAAGTTACCTGAAGGATTATTTTGCCCAAGATTCTGATAAGGACGGAGAACTGACTTGTCCACGGCCATGGTGAATTAGAGACTGAGCAAAGATGTGGAATCCACCTCTGATTCCCATCTGGTTCATTTTCCCCAGTAGCACAGTAGAGAGTCTACCTCTGCAAACCCAGGAGGACTTCCTCTTCCCTGAGCGGGAAGGCCTGTCTTGGCTCCTACCACCGTGTGGGCCCTTAGGAAGGATTAAGCCAGCTTAAGAGCTTGGGAAACAGTACAGGCTAAAGAAGGAATCACTGTGGGTCGACCTGAAGCAGATCTACGGGAGGGCTTTTGCTCATTTGCTCTGTTTTTTGTTGGAGGATAGTGGGGCAGGGAGTGTCAGCAGGACACTGCCATCAAAGTGACTTAGTCCTATCCTCCAAACAGCAACCTATCTCCAGTGCCATTTCTGTACCTTTGGGAACAAGGCAGCCATGATTGCCACCAAATATAGCCAAGTTTATTTCATTGCAATTGTCAGAAGTTACAATCTCAGTGGTAGACTAGGTGCAGGGGGAAACAGGAATTGAACGAAGAGGTAGAGCCCATATCCGACTTCCATCTGGTCCATTTTCCCCTGTAGCACACATGGGAGCCTAGTTTTCCCTCCTCTTACGAAAATCTCTGCCTAGGAGCCACTAAAGTGCTGCCATTCATTCTAACACAGTGTATTCCCAAGTCCCAAAATGGTCAGCAACGTCCACATGCCAAGTCTTCTCTAAAAACACTCCTCTTCAGGGTTATCATCCTAGTCACAAACTCAAAAGAGATCCTCAAACCGTGACATTAGATGATGATAGGGCACTTAATAAGGGGGAAGGGGGATCCAAGTTCCTCTATAACCCAAGCAATCTACACCTAGAGGTTGGCCTGCACATTTGAAAAGGAAATAGAAAACACTTTATAAAATACAGTATTTTTTTAAAAGAGAGAGAGACCATGAGAGAGAGAGAGAGAGAGAAAGAGAGAAACAATTTTTATTTAGTTTTTCATGTGCCTTTTTTTGCTCTGAGACTTCGTTGGTGGTGCTGGGGTTTGAACTCGCATACTCACACATGCCAGGCAAGTGCCATAACCACTGAGCCACCACTCCAGCCCCTAAAATACAGTATTTTGAAGAGTCAGAAAGATAGGGGCTGGAGAGGTGGCTTGGCAGTTATGGCACTTGTCCAGCATGCACAAATACATGAGTTCAAACCCCAGCACCCACGTAAACAATTAAGTATCAGAGCAGCAAAAACTATCTGAAAAACTCAATAAAAAAAGTTGATTCTCTCTGTTTCTGTTTCTCTCTCTCTCTCTCTCTCTCTCTCTCTCTCTCATTGTCCTTCTGTCTTTAAAATATTGAAAAAAAAAAGAGAAAGATAACTGGAAGAGGGGCCACAGCAGCAGTTTTGCCTACACTACTCTAGTCTAACAGGACCCTATGCTCACTCCAGAGCGTAGATAAATGTTACCTCTTTCTCAACACCTAAGATGGCCCTCCCAGACACTGATCCAGCACCTTGATCTTGAACTTTTCAGCCTCCAGAACTGTGAGAAACAAATATTGAAGCCATCCAGTCTGTTTGTTTATAGTAGCCCAAACTGAGAGTACCATGCTCAAAGTTACACCACCCCTCGACTGATGTAACCTGACAGCACAGGTGGCCAGCATGGCAGGGAGTGCACAATAAAGGGCTGAGGACTTCAGGATCAAGATTTGCTATTTGCAGATGAGTAGCCTTAGAGCTTTCTTTCTTTTAAAAAGAGAAAGAGAGAGAGAGAATCAATCTTATTTAGTTTTTCATGTGGCCTTCACTACTAGGACTTTTTGTTGCGTACCTGGTGCTGGGGTTTGAACCTGTGTTCTCGTGCATGCCAGGCAAGCGCCTTAACCACTGAGCCCCAGCCTTATAATTTTCTAGACCAAAGCTAGGATACTACCACATGGGAAGAGAGGCAGTAGTAAATTCTCACCCCGAACAGCTGAGGCTGAAGGGAGCATGGCAGGCACAGCTCTGGTCTATAAGCAGGCCTGGCTGGCAGGGAAACTTGTGAAGCTCCTTTCTCAACCAGGAGGGGCTATTCTGAGAGTCAGTGCACACCCCAAGACCCAGGCCTGCTTTCCCTGACAGGGCTGACTTATCCAAGCACAGGTTTTAAGATGGTGTTTTGCCATTCCAGGTTGATTTTATTTTTCCTTTGGAGGAAGGGGGGTGTAGATTAACTTTATTTAAGGCTAGAACAGAAATTGTTCATTGAGAAAAACAGGGTGTTGACAGGTAATAAAGTTAAATACAATCAAGCATCCCAAAATCTACACGCCCAAGACCTTCCCCTACTGCTCTCCCAGCCCAGGCCTGGCTTCATCCTTTCCGCATTGCTGTTAAAAAAAAAAAAGACAGCTGAGTGAGCCCTGAGCAAATCCGGAAGCTGAGGCAGGAGGATCACAAGTTCAAAGCCAGCCTCAACAATTTAGCGAGGCCCTAAGCAACTTAGCAAGACCCTGTCTCAAAGTAAAAAATAAAAAAGGCTGGGGGTTGTGGCTCAGTTAAGCACCCCCGGTGCACACAAAAAATTAATTTAAAAAAAAAAGTAGCTTGCATGAAAAGAATCAGGATCTGCGCTTCGTCCCCGCAGCGCACCCCTTACCCTAGGTCCCGGATTCTGTCCACAAAATTGGTGGGTTAACACGTGCCTTCCTATTGCCACCTGCCCCAGTTTTTGCTCTGGGTCAGGATTGCGGGCGGCCCTTGGCTCGAGCGCTGCGCCCCGCCCGGCTCATTCCATGGACTCGGGCGCCCCCGCGCGGCTGAGGGCGGGCGGCGCACCTGGCCCGGGCGTCCTGAGTCCCAGCGGCGGATCCCCTGGGGTCCCGCGCTTGCTAGCTCCTCGCGCACGCAGCAGTTCACCAGGCCCCTCGCCTCCCTGGGGCCTTGTCAGCGCACGCCTGATCGGATGTTTGCGAAGTCGCTGGGCTCCCCGGGGCCGCCACGGCGGCTGCCGCTCCCGCACAGCTAACGAGTCCCGCAGGAGCGCAGCGGCGCGAGGCCCGGCCATGGCAACCCTGCGCGCCCCGCCGCGGGCCAGGGCTGCCCGAGCTGCCGCGACCCGCTTCCGCCTGGCGGTCAGCCAAGGCCCCAAGCGAGCTTTCCGGGGGCGCCATCCACACCGCCCCGGCGAAGTGGCCGCTCCCGGAGCCCCAGGCCCCCGAGCCTGGTGGGGTCATCCTTTGCCTGGGACCAAGACGTGCTAGGTTACCAGAGGCAAAGGGAGAGAGGACACCTACAGGTCCCTACGGTGATAATTGCAATGGGACCAGAGCTTTTGTATGGTTGTCCGTTTGCCAGGAATTATTCTGTGTGCCCAATTATCTCATTGCACTGTCCTGTGTTGCCATTTTACAGAAAGGAAAAACGAGGCCTAGAATCACATGACTTGACAGGAAGGCCCACAGCAAGCGACCGGCTGAAACAAGCCAAAGCTCTTTCTGCTTGCTTCCCAGAGCCCACACCCGCGCAGATGCTCATGCGGATGAGGGATGCCAAGGCCCAGTGCTTTGGGAAAACAATGCACTCTATCTCCATCAGTTTGGGTGGGGCTGACCCTTCATTTTAGTGAGTTGGAGTTTCCCAGAGAAGTAAACTGTTTCAGTGTTTTCCAAGCTTATGTGAACAGAGAGCCCTTTTTGAAAAGATATTCTGCTTAACGCCCTATGAAGCTGTGTTTCATGAAATACTTTGTCATACAGTTACCTCTCAAATGTTCATTGTTTTTAGAAATGCTGTCCTTGGCCTTCTGGGACTCCAGTCTGGTGCTGAAAATAACATTTACTGTGCTTCCTATGTGCCCAGAGCTGTTCCAAGTGCTTTGTTTATATTACCTAATTTATCCCTTTAAACTACCCAGGTATTGTCCCCACCTGGAGGGGGAAAAAACCTAAGATCTGAAGATTAAACTAGTAATGGATGGCAAATCCACTTGCGGAAGCGGGAGGCCTTAGAAGTACTACACAAGTGGTGTTTGCTATTATCATCATCCCCATTTTGCAGAGAAGGAAACTGAGGCACAGAGGATACGAAGTGATTTGCTCTAGGTTACACTGACAGTAAGTGGGCTGGAACCCAGGCAGCCAGGGGCAGGACCTGTGCTGATAAATGTGGTATCCTGCCTCTCTGCCTCATGTGCAGGGGAAACCCCAGGTCTCTGCCCTCATCAGCAAAGCCAGAATTTCCTGTGAGATTGTCTCTTGACCACCTAGAGCCTCCTTCCTCTATCTGTCCAGCATAACCACAACCACAGACACCCTCATGGGAGAAGAAAGGGGATAAGACTTGGGGTTAGCAGAGAGTCAAGTGTCGAATGTCTTCACTCATCCGTGGAGCTGGAGCTAGACCCTGGCCAGTGTGAAAGGTGGTCAATTCTCATGTATTAAACCCAGAAAAGGTGTAGTGACACACAA
>PVKS010013499.1:0-15976 GCA_004027875.1 Aplodontia rufa | reverse complement strand
TAAACTTTGCCCCAATGTCTGCCCCACTTTCAAGTTCTCTGGGAAGGACTCGGCCTCCCTCTCCCCTCCCAGGCTGCATCAGGTTCCCTCTGCTGAGTTCCAGTATTTATCCCCATCTCAGCCCAGCACACCTTTGTTCTGGAAATCATGTCACTGTGTGTCTTTCTCCGCCACAAAATTGAGTGCCAGTGATAGCCTTGCTCACTGCTATCCCCAAGACGGCACCACCAACCTCAGCACATAGTAGGAACCCAATAAATGGTGATTCAGTGACTGACTCGTAATAAGTGGGAATATTAATTATTGAGAGCCTGCTCTCCGCTAGGTCCAGCTCCAAACACTTTACCTGGATTCTAGCCCATTTAATATGACAACCATTTGAGGAAACAGAAGCACAGAGTTGTGCCCAGTAAATAGTGGTGACAGGATTTTCACCCCTCAGTCTGACTCCGGAGTCTGCAAACTTAGCCACAACAAACACCTGGGCAGATGAATGCCGACCTGCCTGCACCGGGCTGCTGAGAAGGCCAAGAAACTAAAGTGCTGCGTATGGATATTTATTGTGATCAGCCTCAGAAAAGGAAGGAGTACTCCTCCCTGCTGGGCCTGCATTTCCCCTCTGCTCATTAGGGGTGGACTTGGTACTACCAGGTTCCTGGCTATCTTAGTTGTGCTGTCTGCAGGACTGAGGAACAGAGCAAGACAGTGGGGAAGGGAGGCTGGGCGGAAAGAGACCTAAAAATAAATGATCAATACATTAGCCCAGCCTGGAGCACAGATCAGGTCAGAGGCCAGCAAAGCAGGAAAGGCCACACTGCTGCCCCTGTGAGCACTCAGGTCAGAGCTGGCTAGGGGTGGGGGTCATAGTCAAGGTCCTGGCCCGGCTAAGGATAATAATAACTGTTCAAAAGTATCCATCACTTTATAGTTTGTATTAGCTCATCTGGGCCTTATGTCAATCTGATTATTTTGACTGAAATCTAGGATCTAAACGGCCTGGGCTTGCTCCAGGGTCACACAATGGGTCAGTGTCTAGCCCCACATTACCTGCCTCTTGTTGACTGATTTGTTTAAACTGTAGCAAGTCATATTCTAGAAATTGTTCTGGCTCTTTAAGGGGGAAGGGACAGGACCAGATGGCAAGCCTGGGCAATCAGCTAGCAAGTGAGAGAAGTAGCCATTTCAGCTATTAAAAGTTTGTCCAGGCAAGCAAAGTAGGCACCTGGGACAGGCAGATTTCCTTGGGGTTCAGGCCTCAGCTGGACCTGGTGTCAGACCCAGGCTACTGTAATTGGGCCCCAGGTGTCCTGCTGAGCCTGCATTCCCCCTGGGATCCTCACAGGCCACTAAGGTCCAGCTCATTATGGCCTAATTGGAGGCAAATCACTTGGCAAGCCTCAGGGACAGAGAGCAATGAACTCAGAGTGAGAAAAGTTTAGCAGCCACAACTTTCCCCCATGCGGCCTACAACTTTTTCCACAGTAGCCCAAACTTTCCTCAGCCTTGGGAGATGCGGGAGTCCCTGCTGGTGCACAGGTTTCTCCAGATCACTCAGGCCTAGCTGCATCACGGAAGGCTGGCGTAACAGTTTTGGCCAGATGGTCTGAGACACTGTTGGCCCCCCAGAGCCTCAAGGATGCGCTCAACCTGTGAGGGGTGCCTCAGCTTTATCCCCCACCCCATGCAGCAGGCTTGGTGGGGCTTGGACATACAGCACTACATCCTTGAAGGGGCAAAGGTTTCTGCTAGCCAACCTGATGACCAGCCCCCATCCCTGGGGCAAGTAACAGAGGCCACCCACCCACCTAAGCCCATGGCATCCTCACACCAGCCACAGGAGGGAAGGAGAGTGATGTAAAGATGATGATAGTGATCAACAAGTACAGTTTCAGAGCTAAATGTTTTATATGCATCAGCCCATTAACCCTTTAGAGAAGCCACAAGAGTTGATCATCATTATTCCTATTTCATAGACAAAAAAACTGAGACTCAAAGACCTCAAGCTTGACTACCTCAGACAACTGTTCCCTGTGGAGAAGGTTAGCTTTGAAGTGAGACAAGTCTGGGTTCAAATCCCAGCTCTGCCATTCAGCTAACTATATAAATTTATGCAAATTATTTATTTAACCTTTCTGGGTCTTTATTTCTTCATCTGTTACTCACATTTATTTCATAAGATTGTGAGGTTAAACAGTTGTCTATAAAATGCCTGTCATAGACCTGACCCAGAGTAAATGTTCGTTAAATGATTGTGGTTAATACTGTATAATATCTTGGCAGAATGAAAAAAAGAAAGAACAGAATTTGGAGCCAGCAATGTTAGTATTAATTTTGCTCCCTTAATCCACATCAGGTTTGGTGTCAGGCCCCGGGGTTTTGAATCAGCTAGATGCTCTCCCACCTCGCTGAGCCTGGGTCTGGCAGGAAGGTGAGACGAGGAAGGAAGTGTAGCATGGTCAGGGTGGGTGGGCAGATCAGGCATCAGCCTGTCACTTAATCTCTCTGAGCTCAGCCTTATCATATGTACAATGAAGGAGAAGGGCCTGCCTCTTTGGGTTATTGTGAGAACCAAATTCATAATGGAGGTAATCACGGTCTGCAAATTCTAGAACTGTACAGAAACATCCCACACCAGTTCACAGATGAGGAAAGTGAGGCTCAGAAACCTGTGGCCATTGCCCAAGGTACCCAGCTAGTGGGGGGCCATGCCCAGAGTGAGTCCCAGGGCTTTTCTCCCCAGAGAGAGCTTGGGCAGCTCAGCACGAGTGAGCAGCCTTTCTTCAGCCCTAGAGTCTACCTCACTCATTTACCCTGCAGGGTCACCGACACGCGGGCTCCTCACAGGGAACACACACAGGAGGTCCATAAGCCAAGCAAAAGACACTCAAAATACTCAGAGAGAGAAATGCAGGCCCAAGGGACAGGCAGAGGAATCGGTAATGGACTGACACCTCCTCCCCTGTTCAGAGGTATAGCCTGTGAGCCGAGCACTGCTCCATCAACCCCAAAAGAGGCCACAACCAAAGTTGAAGCAGAGAGCTTGCTAAAAAGCATAGTTTTAAGATGTGTCCCATAAGTGCCTCCAATTTTGCTGAGGGAGAACCTCTCAGGGGCTCCCAGACAGGCCCCTTCAGACACTCAAGGAGGGTTGAGCTCTATTGCCCCCCTGGTGCGATGGGTGTTCCTGGGCTGGGCCTGGAGGGCTCTGGCCTCCATTCCCTGACAGGCCTGGACCCTGGGTGCTAGCAGAAGGCAACTCTAACTCTACCTGGGGCCTTCTCAGGGCACCTGAATCATCAGTGGCCCCTTGATGACTGGTCTTCCTAACCAGTCCCTGCCAGGAACAAACCTGCTGGGGACTCTGGAGGTGGGAGGGATTGAGGATCTGAATGGGGAAGGTCTGGAGAAGAGACTAAAATTGGTCCACACTCCCTGGGTAAGCTCCCTCCCTGGGAGGGAGCTTAAAGGAGCCACCCAGCCCCAAGTAAAATGTGGGCACCAGCATCAGTGGAGTTTAGGGTCAGACAGCCCAGGTTCAAGTCCCAGCTCTATTACTTCCTGGCTCTGTGGCCATGGGCAAATGCCTTTCCCTGTTTCTTCCTTCGTAAATTAGGGATAATGATACTGCTGTTGTAAGGATTAGAGAGTGAGTCTTGACTAATAGTTACAGAATTCACGCTGTGTGTAAGTAACTGTGCTAAATAACTTATAGACGTTACCTGATTTGATCCTCAGAGCACCCCGTGAGACTTTCTTCATTCATAGTTGTGCACTACACCTAGCCTAGTAGGGACTCGATTAACATGGTGGGAGGAAGAAAGGGAGGAAAGAAATAAGGAGGGAAGATCATCTCGCTGGTCTTTTCATGCCCATTATCCAGAGAAGCACTAAGGCTCAAAGAGAGGAAGCAACTTCCAGGACCTCCCAGTAACAGCTGGATCCCAGGTCCCCTGCCCTAGGCCCTGACACCAGCATGATGTAACACACAGTTCTATGTAGGGTGTATAGGGGTGCACCAGGGATGTCCCAAGATGAGGTGCCTCAAACTAACTAGTCCTACTAGGCAAAGACTGCCACCTCACCCCACCAGTCCCTCCAGTGCAGGTGTGAGCCCAGATGGACCTGGAGAGTGTGGTCCTTGGGTGCCACCTTGTGGCTGCTATGGGATGTGCAGGCACCACCAGGCCAGGCCAGGAGGCCTCAGGCTGCTGAAGGCCAGTGTCTGGCAGCCAGAAGAGGCCAAGGGTTTACCATTTTACAGACCCTGGATGGAAACACATACCACCACCCCTGCCATCCCATACATGGATAGGGAAGGATGGGATGTTCCAAGAATTTCACTGAGAGATCAAAGAGTCCGAACTTGCTTATGGGCTAGAAAGAGCTGGGAGTATGCTGCTGGTTACTTTTGCATCCAACAGAGACCTGAGGTTTCCTGACTTTCTGGAGTGTCAATCCCAGATGGCCTCCCACCTGCCTCTCCCACACAGAAGGTACATTATGCCACTTGCTGCCTTTCCCACTGCCTGAGTTCTTTGGGTCTGCAGCCTGGTTTTGTAGGGCTAGAATGCTTGACCCAAAGAATCATCTGAGTGAATAGTTTCCACCGCTTCTTTATGAACCTGAGGCCCACCCCAGGGCCTGCAGCAGAGCCCCGGCTGATGGGTCCAGCACCAAGGCCTCTAGACTGTCAGGCCCAATAAGCATCCACTGTCTCTTAAAAATGAAACAGCAAGCTGGGCCTGGTGGCACACACCTGTAATCCCGCTATTCAGGAGGCTGAGGCAAGAGAATCACAAGTTCAAGGACAGCCTGGACAACTTAGACCCTATCTCAAAATAAAAATATAAAGGGCTTGGATATGATTCAGTAGTAGAGCACCCCTAAGTTCAATCCCCAATGCCTCAACAAGAAAAGGAAAAGAAATGCCAGAGCAAATTCTGTGATTTGGTCACACATTCATTCAACCTGGCCCCTGTCCTCATGGACTCAGTAGAGTGTCCCTTCCAACAGCGCTGCCTCCAGCCTGGGCCCAGGCCAAGTGCCTTATAGAAGAACCCTGGGGACCAGAACCAGACTTGATTCCAATCTCAGTACTGCCTCTAACAAGTGCTAAGTCTTGGCCAAGGGTAACTTCTCAGTTTCTTCATCCATAACAGGGGTTTGACAATTACTACTTTGCATGGGCTTCTAAGGTTCAAATGAGATGTGGCACATAATATCCCTAATGTGGGAGCTAGTCAGGAGAAGAGCTGGTTAAACAGGGTATACCTTTCCTGAAGCCCTGAGCAGCCAGGCAAGGAAAAATATCTGGGGAGTTTGAGGGAGCTGAAGCCCTCCAAGCACACTGATAACAGGCCCCCATGCCAAGACTTCTCAATGGCAGACCTCTGGCTCAGCAAATCAGCTCAGACCCATCAGAATCAGGCAATCATTACCTTCTCTGCCCCAAGGGTCTGACATGTCTTCCTTTAGGACTCTAAGAATGGACTCACAGGTTGGTCTACTAGAGAGGAGGAGCTCACAGGTACAGGGACGTACCCTGTCTGGAGGTTAGGCCAGGGGCCAGCCTAGCCCTGTTCCCACTAAAAGGCCTCTGGCCAGGCTTCAACTGAGGCAGCCCTGAGCACACCTGTCTGGAGGAATCCGCCCCTCCCTATATGGGACAAGATTTGAGAGGTATCCCACCATGAAAGGAAAACCTCACCTGTGCAGGTGACCTACTTGCCTGGTGCAGGAAGGTGTCCTCAGCCCCTTCCCAAGAGGAGGTGCTAAGACTGGAGAGGTCATGGGATCTACCTGAGGGGACAGACACGCAGTTCCAAGAAAGGACACAGCAGGACTGGGGATGTCAGGCTGAAGCTGTAGCATGGGCAAGAGGAGAGAGGCCTGGCCAGGTCTGGTCCCAGAGCTACCTGATGTGGAGAGGAGAATCTGCCCCAGCCTTCCCAGGACTGAGAGACTCCAGCTCACCAGCAACCAGGGTGACAGGAGGACTCAGGGTGCCTGCTCCAGACTGCTTCTGTAACTGAGCTGCTGTGAGACTGCCTGTTCTGAGCCTCAGTTCTCTCATCGGTAAAGTAGGATGGCTCTACCTACCTTCCAGGAGTGTTGGTAAAATCCAGCAGGCAAGGGATATGAAAGGGCTTTCGAGGCTCTACTCATATAAAGTTCCTTGGAAAGATCAGAAGTCTGATCTAGGAGGGGAAAGGACATGAGAAGCCAGTCCAGCCTCCTTTATTAGAAGGGGAAACAGACCCAAGGACTGGCCCAAGGCTCCCCACCAGAACCAGTGCACCTCTCAGGCTTCCTGACTCCCTTCTCTCCCTGTTGCCTCCCATTGGTGCAACCCGAGCCCAAGGAATTCAGCTTCCTGGGACTGAGGGGAACGTTGGGGTGGGAAGAAAGATGCAGCATCCAAGGCTCTGGGGAGCCCTGGCCAGAAACAGGGCAATCAATGCTCCTGAGTCAGATTTCAGGGACTTCTGTGAGATCCAAGAGGAGGCGCCCCAATGCCTCCCATCTGTTCAACGTGCCAGGATATCCCTGCCAGTCCTCTGAGCCAACTAGAGCCTCCACCAGGCCTTCGCACCTGTGAGGCAACTTCAGATCCCACCAGAGGGCAGGTTTCACTTCTGGAAGGGACAGAGAATATGAGGCCCCTGGCCATCTTGATGGAGACAGAGATCTGAGGAGGGGAATTTAGGGAAGGGGGTGCCATGGGGCCTGGAAGGAGAGAAGGGAAGAATGACGGACAAGTGGGCTGCCCCACAGTCCTGGAGTGGATGCGAGGGCTGCAGAGGGAGTCCCAGGCAAGCGTTCCCCATGATGGTACACAGTGTAAGTCCCAGACTCACGACGCTTCTGGCCGCAAGGACTCTGCGGGGACAAAAGTAGTCAGGGACATAAGTAGTCAGGGAGGGTTTCCTGGAGTGGGTGGCACCTAAGGTCTAAAAGCAAGTACAACCAGGCAAGGCTGAGGGGAGGAAGGACAGGTGGGCACAGAACAGGCGGTATGGAAGGTAAAGGACCCTGAAGGAGTGTGGGAGAAGAAGACCTTAAATGCCAGATAAGGGAGACTGGACTTCACCTGGTTGGATGTGGTGACCCTCTTGGTTTATAATAGGGTGACAAGGTCAGGTTTACTTTAATAAAGAACCCAGAACAAATGTTTGGTAGGCAGGATGGAGAGGAGATGGACAGTTCTTGGTGCATGGTGAGGAGTGAACATGAGGGGGAAGAGAATGATGTCCCAAAAACTGGCTGGACCATGGGGTGGACCCCCAAGAAAGGAGATAGAAGAGGAGCAGATGGAGCATTGGAGGGGGCTGAGGGGACAGGGTCAGTGGCGGTCACACTGCCCTTGAGATGTGCGTGCCCACCTCACATCTCCCCTCCCTGTTGACTGGTGTGGAATCCTGGTCGCAGCCCTCGGGACCTGCACTCTGTGCTCTGCAGTCACACCTCATCCTCTCATTGGACACTGTCTCTGTAGCCTCTCAGTCTGAGACAGGAGGCCCACCCTTCCCTGGAATGCCCCAGGACTGAGAAGAGGCACAGTCGAGCCCTGAGCGGGTGGTGATCCCTCAGCCTAAGTGCTACATCAGCCTTGGCCATGCTGTTTTCTAAGGCAAGACTTGAAGCTCACCTGCCTCAGGAAGCCTTTCTGGCTCAGCCGTAATCCACAGGAAGGTCCTACCTTTCTGAGCTGAACCCCTGGAGTCAAGGACTTTACACCCAGACCAGATGGGCTTCCCAGAAGCAGTGCCTTTGACATCACAGCTTTCAGACCCACCTCTGTGTCAGCCCTCTGTAACCAAGTCTGCCTGGGCCAAGGCCACCTCACCACCCTCTCCCTCTCGTTCTTTTGCATTCCACATATGGAAGCTGGAGTGGGCTGAATGATGCCTCCCACACACAAAGTTATGCAAATGTGACGTTAGTTAGGAAAAAGGTCTTTGCCCATATCATTAAATTAAGGATCTTCAGGTAAGGTTATCCTAAAGTACCCAGATGGACCTTAAGTCCAATGACAAATAGTGTTGTAAGACACAAGAAAGAGAGTCCTGTGGAGACGGAAGTAGAGGCTGGAGTTATGCAGCACAGGCCACAGAACGCCTGGAACCACCAGAGCTGGAAGAGGCAAGGAGCATGTTCTTCCCTAGAGCCTCTGGCAGCCCTGTGGACTTCGAACCACAGGAAATTTGTAGGAGAAAATTTTTCTATTAAAAAAATTTATGATTTCTTATGGAGCCCCAGGAAACTTGGAGCCTAAAGAAATTCTCAGAGGTGCGCATTGGTGACAGCATGAGCTGACCAAGTGCTGTGTCCCCTGGGAGCTGCCATGGTCCTGGGGGCCTGCAGGAAAGAGGAGCAAAGAAGCCACTTTTGCATCAGCTGACTGCTGGTCCCAGGTGCCAGCCATAGGAGGGTCACATAAGGACAAATTGAAGTGGCACAAGAAGCCCAATGAGAGGAGCATGTGCTGGGGTGAGACCTGGGGCTGTTGGGCCCTTGGAGGGGTCGCAGGTGCTATGCCCCACTCAATGTGAGGAAGTCCCTCCTGAGGCAAACCTCACACCTAGGACAGGGGATAGAGGACGGCAGGGTTTGGAGGGCAACAGACCTCTGTGAGGCCCTCCGACCCTGACTGCACGTGGGACACCGCCCTGCAGCTTCCTCAACACTGCAAAGCTAAAGCAAACCCAAGCCAGACACCCTTGGGAGGGTCTCCTGGGCTCCAAGCCATACAAGCTCTTGGTTCCTGTCCTTCACCAATGTTCCAGACTTTGCGATCATCCTCAACCCCAAGCCTGGCTTTTGCGTGGAGCCTCAGCCTTGGCCATTACAACTTCCCCCAAACAAGCCCCCTTGCTGTTCCCTAACATGTGTGTATCAAGTGCTGCTCTTGTCCATACTATTTCCCCAAGCCCTTGGGGACCAGTGAGACACAATCTCATGCTAGTGTCCCCTGGGGCCCTGCTAATTGCCTAAGTCAGATCCTGGGAGCAGGGACAGGAAATTCTTGGTGTTACCCCAGGGAGGAATGAAGAGAATTTAATTCACTCAGAGAACCCTGGCCTGACTTGACCTGTTCTTACGTCTGCTTGCGGAAGTCCTAGTAAATAAGAGAGTTGACGTGAGTAGGCAGGAAGCTTGGGGAAGGCTATCAGCTAGGAGACAGTATGTTGTTAAGTTTAAACCAGGGAGTGAGGACAAAGGCCATTCCCATCAGCCCCATTCCTCTGGTTAAGTACTTCACCTCCTCTAGTCCAGGAGAAAGAAGGGAATGATGTCCTGTGTATCCTGATTTCCAGCTTCTAGCCCTGGCCTCTGAAGTTGGATGTGTCTCCTGAGCTATCTTCTGAGTTTAACTCAGGGCCATATTGTAGCAGACTGAATTCTCCTTATTCCTTTTCCTCTTCTGTGCAAATAAGCAAATCCTAGTCCTCTCCTACAGGTGCCCATCAAGTAACTTAAAAACAACTCTCAAATCAACTTATGCTCTTCTCCTCATTGTTCCCTACACACAATCTTCTTTTCTGCACGTTGACACAGCCTCATTCACCCACCCAGGTCTATGCTTGAGGAATTGAGGTTCTGTCAGAATAGGGTCTCTATTAGCACTAGACGGCACTGCTGATGCTCTGAAGTATCCTGCTTTTAGTGTGGAATAGATCTAAGATGGAACCTTCCCTTCTCTAGTCAGATGGAAACTGAGATCGTATAAGATCTGCTTCTACAAACTCAGGAGGACAATAAAGGGAACTCTTTATGTACATCCCTAAGTCCCCTGACAAAGCAATAACCATTCCTCACTCCCCAAATGCCCTCTCATGCCCAGGGATCAAGGCTGACCCTGGCCTCACTTCCTGTCCCTTCCAAAAGGAGCCACAGAGAAAGAAAACTCTCACAGTGATTAGGCACTTCCTCTGCTCATTCTCTCTACAGTTTCAGAAATTTAATCAGGCACCCTACAAGGTCAATATTGAAATTCCCATTTTACAGCTAAGGATTGTGTAAGTCCCTTGCTCCATATAGCACAAACAAGTGGCAGGAAGAGGAATCACAGTGAAGTGATTCCACCACCCAACATCCCTGGGAGCCTGGCAGGCTTCAGCTTTATGTCCTCCTTTCTTCAGTCTGGCCTCCTACCGAACAACCCTCCTTTTACTTCTTAGAGTCAGTTCCACCCTGGGCTGCCTTCCATGAGGTGAGGAGACAGGACCTTTAGGGCGACCCAAATGCTGTCCCTTAAACCTCTCTCTAAAGGACTAGGCTTTGGAGGTAAGAGTGGCTCTGTGTGGCTCCAGGAACAATGTGAAGAATATTTAGAGAGAATGATGGCGGCTCAACAGAGAGTACTTCCTAAGATCAGAACCTGTTCCGCTCTCAGATGTGACAATATGGGCTGTTTTAGAAGTCCCGAAAAAGGATGCATTGCTAAAATACCACTTTACCCTTCCCAACATTTAGACGAAGGCAGAAAGTGCTACATGTCACTGATTAGGGTTCCTTGCAGGGACCCACATTCCTGCTGAAGAACTGGACTCTCTCCCCCAGAGAAGCAGTCTTCCTCTGATATCCAAAAATTGTTGGGCTGCCTAGGTCTCTGATGCCTTGGTTCTTTTTTTTTAATTAAATTAGATAATATTTATTAAGTACAGTTACTGGCGCACACACTGGACACTGGATAAATTGCAATTAATATAATTATTTATCTACATTTTCATGCATACACTTTATCTAATGTGATTTTTTATTTTGTTTCTTTTTTTTAGTTTTTAATTGTTTTAACTTGTTGTAGAAGGTCTTACAGTTACCAGGGAATCATTACCAAACAATCAAGAACAAATGTACAATGACAGAGCAAACCAAGGCTGATGCCATTCCATGGTTTCCCCCAATTAAACCCCTGTGTTAATTGGATTTCTCATGGAAGTTGAAGGTTCCCCTCTGAGTTGATTTCCCCATACTCCCTCCCTCCAGTCTCCTTGATATCCTTCCTATTCCCTCCTTCCCTCCCTGCTCTCCTCCCTACATCCCCCAGCATCCTAGGCAAGGTTCCCCCTGTTCGCATAAAATTCATACATGTTGAGGTTATAGCCATCTATCATACTGTATCCAGTTGTATTCTAGCTTCCACAAATGAAAGTAAACATTCGGCCCCTGATTCTCTAGTTTGGGATATTTCACTTAGCATAATTTTTTCCATCTCCATCCATTTGGCTGCAAATGCCATAATATTGTTTTCTCTAATAGCCGAGTAGAATACCATTGTATATATGTACCAAAATTCTTGAATCCACTCATCAAGTAAGGTGCATCTGGGTTAATTCCATAATTTAGCTATAATAAATTGAGCTGCTGTAAATAGTGATGAATCTGTGTCTCTATAATATGCCGATTCTACCTCTTTTGGGAAAAGACCCAGGAGTGGGATAGCTGGGTCATAAGGTGGTTCCAGCCCTAATTTTTTGAGGAGTCTCCACACTGCTTTCCAGAGTGGCTGTACCAGTTTGCAGTCCCACCAGCAATATAACAGTGTACCTCTTTTCCCACAGCCCCTCCAGTATCTGTCATAGTTCGTATTCTTCATTTTTGCCACTCTGACAGGAGTGAGGTAGAATCTCAGTGAAGTTTTGATTTGCATTTTTCTGATTGCTAGTGATATAGAGCATTTTCTCATATGTTTATGGGCTTTTTGGACTTCCTCCATTGAGAAATTTCTTTTTAGAACCGTAGCCCATTTATTGATTGGATTATTTGTGGTTTTGGTGTTTAATTTTTTGAGTTCTTTGTATATGCTGGGTATTAGCCCTCTGTCCAAGGTGTAGCACACAAAGATTTTTCTCCCAACCTGTAGGTTCTCTCTTCACACTCTTGACTAAAGCTTTAGCTGTGCAAAAGCTTTTCAGTTTAATTGTGATCCCTTGGTTCTTGGATCCTATGATCTCAGTGGAGGACAGAAAGAACAAGGATAATCAACTTCCTCTCTCCCTATGGCTCTCTGTCACTAAATATCTTGAGATATAAGCAGTTGCTGCCCTCATTGTCACTACCCAGACTTTTATCTGAGAACCTCAGCCCTGAATCACATCTACCTCCCATAGCCTCAGTCCCAGCACCTCCACTCCATACCCTTTCCTTCTCTCACACTTTGTGGTCAGCCTAGGGCCCCACAAGATTAGAGGTCCACATCCCTGAAAGTATAACAATTGTACAGCCAGGGCTGGAAAGAACAGAATTCTCAGGTGATTGCTCCAAAAAGAAGAAGTTGGGGCAGAGGGAGGAGAGAGAGAAGGGAAGAAAGAGCCAAAGATATGGATTTCTGTATGACTTGATGAGATGGTATAGCAATAAAAGATGGTAGACAGAAACTGATCATTTCCCATTTTTATTCTATCTTTATATTATATGAAATATTCTAAAACCTTCAAAAGTAGATCAAGCATAATTGAAAATGAAATAAGGCCCCAGATGTGGAAAAAACCATAAGAGAACATCTGACCAACTTGTCCAATTCTTAATGCTTCTTGGCCCTTTACATGCCCCATAGATCAAGACTGACTTGATGTGCTGGGAACCAGTTGGATTGACCAGTTCCATAGATCTGTTTTCACCCTTTCATCAATAGCCACTACAAGAAAATACAAAATCTTTACAGAGAGGGGTAGAATAATCCCAACTTTGACCATTCAAATACAAATAGGCTAGCTACAGGAAGTTTAGTAGAAAAGAGGAAAGAGAAGGGCAGAAGGGAAGAAGGACAGGAGGAAAAAGGGGAAGAAAAAGGGGAGGATTTAAATATAAGTATATATATATACATGCATGCATATTAGGGCTAGAGCAGTGGTTCATCAGTTGGAGTGCTTGCCTGGCATGCGCAAGGACCAGGGTTCAAATCCCAGCCCTACAAACACAACTAAGTGTCAGAAAAACAAGACCCACATGAAAAAATAAAGTTGATTCTCTCTTTTTTAAAAAAAAGCATATTTTGAAACTCTAAGATACTACATAGTTCCCATGCAATTGATAAAACCTGGAGAAGTAAAAAAAATTATATATATATAAAATCAATTGAAGAAAAGTGCCAGGTGGAAGGAGGTTAGGGAGGGAGGGAAGTGCTGAAGGAATATTGGCCAAATTGTATTGTTGTATTGCATGCATGTATGGATACATAACAACAAATCCCATCGTTATGTACAATTATAATGCACTGATAAAAATGTGGGAAAAAAGACATCTCACTATGCTAAAAAAATTTAATTAAAATTAAAAAGTTAAATTCCAGATTATTGAAAGAACTAGCAAATGTCTGCTTGGTTTCCTCAAAATATTTTTTGACAAATTAGAAAAGAGTGACAACTGACAATACCTGTTCATGGAAATGAGAGAAAAGTACATAATGGCAATTCAAAGTCAATCCCTATGAAAGTCCTAGATCCTAGAATAGATCATCAGATAGTATGTAATGCCAACAAAAGAAAGACGTAATCTCCAGACAACCACATATAAATTCACCACTAAGAACAAATGATTATATTTAATTATCATCATACATTTATTATTTATTCATCAAGCTAAGTCTGTGATTGCAAAGAAAGAGAAAAACAGGTTTATCCTTAGAGAAAGATCTCAATCTAGCATGCTGTAGAGATGTAATAACAGCTTTGTATTCAAAATTCTGTGGAAATGCAGAGAAGGGGGGCGCTCACTTGAACAAGGAACACTTCACAGAGAGGGTGAACGTGAATTGTATATGAAGGAGTTCTCTGGGAGGAAGAAGATGGAGAAAAGAAAACTCACTCTAGGCAAAGGAAGAGCTAAGGGAAGGGCGTAGAGGAATGGCTAAAGACAGCAGAGCTGGACAGTCACTGATAGGCTTAACTGGAAATGAGACTTAGACAAGTAGTCAGAGGCCGGATGATGAAAGACCTTATCTGTCATTATAAGGGAGTTGAGCTTTTCCTCCAGGCAGTAGGTAATCATTTAAGAGTTCAAAGCAGGGATTTAGCAAGATCGTATTTGTGTTTCACAGTGATCATTCTGCTGTAACCGGAGGGAGACTGAGGGTGAAGACAGCAGTTTGGAGGCTGTTACAGTCATCCAGAAGAGACAACAGTGGCCTGAACCTAACTAGAGACAGCAGGAACAGAGAGGGGCAGCCAGTGTTAAGAGAAATCAGAATCGTGAATTTGTTATGTAGGGGTCAGGTGAATATCTTTGCCAAAGGCAAGGAGAAGAGACTGTATTGAAGAAGTTTGGAGTCATTATCAATGTTAAATCCTCTGATGGGCCAAGGAGAGCAAAGGAACAGAACAGAAGGCCTCCGACTCAGTAATGTTGGGTTGCTGACAACTGCTTTAGCCAGGACAGTTTCTTTCTTCAGGCTCTAGAGACACAACGATGAGCTTAACACAATCTTTGCCTTTATGGAACTTGAAGTTTAGAGGATACATAGGCATTAGTCAACCAACTTCAGTGCAGTGGATTGGTGAGGACTGAAACATGATTCTGAGGGGATTAGGATGGAGAGAAGGTTATGGGGGGAGATGGTCGTAGATGGAGGGGAAACAGCAGAGAAGAACATGTGGGTAAACTTTGAAGAGCAGAAAGAATGTGGAGTTTGGAGAGGTAGAGATCTGAGTTTGATTCCTGGCTCAGTCACTTACAGGTTGTGAGACCATGTGATAGCCTTGAAATTCATCTGAACCTTAGTTTCCTCATCTGTAAAATAGAGATAATAATATTATCTGCCTAAGAGAAAGAGGAGCAACCTGTTGAGAGAACAGCCAGATGATGACCCATTAAATGAGGTACCAGGTGGGAGCAAGGGCAAATCAAAAGGAGCAAGCAGGGGTGCAGAGCTGCCCAGTTGTGTGATTTCTCCAGAGGCTCTCTGCAGTCCAGGCACAGCTTTTATTCCATTGTCAAGAAGGTACAGCAAAGAAGCAGGAGTCCTGGAGAAAAAGTCAAGGCACCCCCTGACATCCAAGTGTCCAGAGAGCAGAAAGATGGGAGGGTTCTGAACAATTAAAGAAAGATTAAAGTCCTAGAGGTCGCCATAAGATACAAAATTAGGGATAGAGGAGGGAAGAAATAAGATGGAAGAAAAGAAAGGTACTAAAATACAAGATTTCAGAGGTGGTATATTTCTGGGTGATGATCCAAGATGTGACCATGGCATCTGCAGCCTGGACTAGATGGAGAACATATCACTCGTGTGGAAGGAAGAAAAGGGCCATTAAACGAGGACGTTGAATACAGCATTAATATGAATGAACTATACCTTCACTCTTCACCTTCCTTGGAGAATTAGTTCCAGGATCCCCCTCTCCCATAGCAAAACCTGCAGATGTTTAAATATCTTATCTAATACGGCAAAGCATTTGCATAAAAACCGTGCACACCTTCCAGATACTTTAAATCATCTCTAGATTATTTATAATGTCTAATACAATGTAAATCATTATTTTGATGCATTACTAAAATGCTGACAAGAAAAAAGTCTGCACATGTTTAGTGTAGATGCAGTTATTTAAAAAATATTTTTGATCCGTGGTTGGATGTATCTGCAGAGGCATTACATGTCAATACGGGGTTTGGGGGCGGGGGGACTGTGCAGGAGAACAGCAGGAGTTGAGAAGGAAAGAGGCTAAGCCAGGCACAGGATTACACCTGTAATCCCAGTGACTAGGAAGGCTGAGGAAGGAGGATTGCAGGTTGGAGGCCAGTCTTAGCAACTTAGCAAGATTCTGTCTCAAAATAAAAAATAAAATGGACTGAGATTGTGGCTCAGTGACTAAGTGTCCCTGGGTTCAATCCCTAATACAAAAAAAAAAAAAAGGTGAGGCAACATCTTTTATAAAAATGAGTGAAGAAGAGGCTGGAGCGGTGGCTCAGCAGTTACAGCGCTTGCCTGGCATGCACGAGTACATGAGTTCAAACCCCAGCACCATGTACACAATGAAGT
>PVKS010013498.1:29314-50791 GCA_004027875.1 Aplodontia rufa | reverse complement strand
TTTTTTTTTGTTTTTTAAGGACTAGGCATATAGCTTAGTGGTAGAATGCTTGCTAGCATGCATTGAACCCTGGGCTTGAACCCCAGTACATATGTATACACACACACTTAAAATTTTTAGTTCTTTCAAAATAAACATGACCCAAGTGCTACAAATACACCACAACTATTTGGTACCTGTCAATTACTCTGCAGGCAGAAACTTACCCAAGGCTCTGGGTCAAGTAATAATATATGACTTATCTTGATAAGGAACAACATTCATCTATCTCCCCAGGTAAACTCTAGCCCTAGTTCCCTCCACCCTCCAGTCCCTATGTGGCACTCAGTGAGATGGCAAAGTGATTTGCTTAAGTTATTTAAGCTAATTCGTATCCTGTTCAGATAGCTTAGTCAGCCAAAATACTGAACACCTCAGTAGAGCTCTAGAGACTGTACTCATTTCCAGTTTCTTTCATCTCAAGTGCCTATTTATGTGCAGGTACTGCATTGGTGTTTTTTTTTTTTGTTGTTGTTGTTGTTGTTTTAGTCACCCTTATAATACATTTGCTCTGCTGAGAAAACTCATTTCTCCCAGGAAGTTGAAGAAAAAGGAAAATAAAGAGGTTTCTTTCTAAGAAAGATGAAATAGAAGAACAAGCCCATTCCAACTTTAGAAAAGTGTACTGTTGTTCTGTTATAAATACAGAGGAGAGATGGTTGGTATAGCAGCACCAGGCACCACTGACTGTAGCAGACAAAACTTCAAATACCAAAATGCTCAAGAATGACAGAAGAAACATGGGTTCCCCTCCTTTTAATGCTCTAGCTATTTTCTGGCTCCTGGGCCACAATTCAGCATATGGAAAGATTTGAGGACCTTTCCATTGAACTGAGAAATGCGAGCAGAAAAGGCAGGCATGGAGACAGGGGACTGATTGCCATGCACACTCCATTCAGATCCTGAAGCAAAGCTCTGCCAACAGGCAGGAAGAAGGACCAAAGCTGAGGCCACCGGTGGCTGGGGCTGGAAGAGTTTCTCCTGACGACTAAAAGAAAAGGAAAAGAGAAACAAAAAATGCTATCTGATCATATTAAAGCCTCATATTCCATGATGTTGTGTTTATTCTATTACTGGGAACTCCCTGAGGTAGCAGACATTTCAGAGAAATGACATATTCTCTCTGTAGGGAAGAAAGAAAGTGAAAGAAATATTTTACATTTCTATCTGATGTTAATTTAGTATTGAAATAAATATAAAGGCTGTCACTCATTGACTGCTTTATATGTGCTAAAAGTCATAGGAAGAGTTTTAATAGACTGTTTATAATTATAATAGCCAAGTACAGAACATATTATCCTGGCTTTTTTCTTTCTTTCTATTTTGCTTTAAGGTGAGGAAACTCATGCTTAGAGAAATGTTTTTTTTTTTTTCTTCTTCAGAACAGCTCCTCACCCGCCACAATTCATTCACTGCCTTTAAATCATTAACAAAAGTGTTTCTGTTATGGTCCTATGCCAGGCATCCAGGAATAATAAGAAGAAAACAATGAGTTTCCTAATCAGTAAGAAAATAACATCAATGAAACATCTCAAAGTGGAGGCAGTATTATGGTGTGGTTTAGAGTATGAGCTCTAGGGCTGGGGGTCCCCTGAGTGGTACAGCATATGCTTAGCATGCACAAGGTCCTGGGTTCAATCCCCAGCACCAGTGGAAGTGCAGGGAGTATGAACTCTGAAGTCAGAAAGACATGGGTCTGAGATCCCTATGACAACTATACGACTTGGGACAAGTAACCTAAGTTCTCTAAGAATAAATTTTGTCATCTGTAAAATGGAGGCAGTAATGGCAAAAGCAATGATTCAATTGAGACAAAAATTATACTACCATTCAGACTAAAGCTCCCTCTTCAACAAGAAAAACAACATCAATGTAGACAGCATGAAACCCATGTTTAATACTGGATTAAAGGATAATGATTTACATACATTGAAGACATTCAGCACCACTGTGAAGAAATTGTGCAATACATATGCTTAGATATAAAAAATCATGAAAACTATTGTTTAAAAAAATCTAATTCAACCCTCATCTGACTAAAGTTCCAAGAGATAAGACTTACCCAAAATCTGTCTTAATGTTAAATTGTGACAGAATGTCGTAAGCATCAGAATTCTTACTCTTTTACATTCCCTTAGTTTCCGATCAACAACTCAATAGATAGCATGTATTTTTTCTTAAAGATTTTACTATATTTAGTTGTAAATATCCACTGATATAACAGAACATCTAATTACATACCAAATGAAAGTTTCTAAATATTACAAATCATAAAGTCAAAGACACAGGACTGACAATCAAAAGTCCCAGGTACTAATTGGTTCTGACTATCAATGACCAGTTTCTGGACCTCAAATCACTTTACTTCAGCTTCACATTTATTTCTAGAACCATAAAAAGGAGTTGGACCAGTTGGTCTTCAGGATCTTTTCCATATATATGTAAAGCTCTGTAATTCTCAATCACCTGACACACACACAGTAAGACACAGTTTTCAGAAAACCAACACTCATCTTAAGTCACAAGGAAAAAAATCTGAAGGTATCTTTTAAAGAAAACCATGTGTGGGAGCACTGCTTACTTTGGGGTTTTTCCATAGAGGTAAGTTCTGAGATTTCCAAAGGCAAACAGTTCTCTTTCTCTAGAACAAGGACAGGATGTTGGGGACATGATTCATTCTGTTGACATTCTAGGTACTGGTCAGTTGGAGGACAGGAACCAGATCAGCTTCCTAGAAAGGACAGATGAAAAATTTGCTCTGGAAGTGACCAGAAAGGGAGATGGATTGAATGTTAGAAGACTCTGCTTCTCAAACCTTTCCTAAACCAAACTTCTGTTCAATAGGAATGCCCATTTTTCCTATTTCTAGAGTCCCCAAACTCCATGCAAGCAGCATGGAGGGACAAAACAGCTTCCCCATACTAACAAGACCACCAATAACTTACAGCCTCAACATTATTACTAAGTACACATTCTTTATCCCCCAACATATTACAAACCATTATCTTTCAGATAAAGAAATTAGCAAAGACCAGTAAAAACCTCTGACAGTTTTAAAATCGGAGAAGGAAGATAAACTGCAGTCCTCAGCACTCTGGGCCCTGCTTATCCTGTCATTTCAAAATTTATCTCTTAGAGAAACATTAACATGAATGTTCTCCATTTCATGAAATATACGCGGTATGTGTGTGTGAATGTGTGTGTGTGTATTCCTATATATTCCATTCCTGTTCCAGCTATGGGGCACTGTGTGTGCATACACGTGTGTGTGTATTCCTGTATATCCCATTCCTGCTCCAGCTACGGGGCAGTGTGTGTACATACATTGTGTGTATTCCTATATATTCTATTCCTGCTCCAGCTATGGGGCAGTGTGTATGTGAGTGTGTGTGTGTGTGTGTGTGTGTGTGTATTCCTGTTTATCCCATTCCTGCTCCAGCTATGGGATGGTGGCTGACAGCATCCTATCCCTTCTCCCTTGGTAGAAATAAGGTTCCATTCTGCCTTCGCTGTGTTCATTGCTACCACCACAGTTACGTTTAGGACCCTGCTGAAAACTCTGCAGGCAAATTATCTCAAAGATGATTCTTCTGAATCCCCTACCTGAATCAGAATTCCATATAGTTCCCAACATGTGTTCACTCCTTCATTCATCCATTATTGGCAATCTCACGACACAAGAACTCCATTATAAATAGGGATCTTTTTAAGGATGTAGGTAGTAGGAAGAAAGAGAGAAAGACATTATCCCCAAAGTTTATTCATATTTCCTTATTGCTTTTTTCTAATTATATTCAATTTAGTGTCCCCTTTGTCCATTATTTGCTTCTCAGCAGCTGTGATCCACAATTATGCCAGGCGCAATGTGAGGAGATACAGGATACCCTCCCAAAAAAAACGTTTAGGAAAGGCACGTTCATTGATACACATTAAATTGGCAAGCAAATGATGACATGCAATTGAGAATGTATCAGTTTCAAAGACTTATTTTACAGAAGTCCCTAAGTGGTCCTTAAAGGGTTTCACGAGGAGTCGTTCACTTAAATGTATCATGTCAAAGAAAATAGATACATGTCCTAATAAAGTTCCCTAAAAGTTCACACTGAACCCTCCATTCCTCCAAACATATCCCTGAATAAGCATTGTTGCATTCGACAAACACGTACTGGTAAACAGAAGTCAGATGTGCTTCAAGGTCCAAAAACTAGGCATGGATCGATAACCAGTATGTGTAAAGTCTTGTGAAAGTTAAGGTGTCCACAATTGTTAGCTAAGCCCCTATAGAATATTTCAGACACGTCAGAGTCACAAAAGTGAGGTGAAGGGGTCAGCTGAGCTGAGACCAAAACCTCAGCCTCCAGGCACCAGATATGGGGTCTGTCACTACTCCACAATGAGAAGAAAGTATTACAAAGGCACTTAAAAAGTGAAAGAGGTATTCTGTAGCATCAGAAAGTATGAAAATGATTTAGAAAACAAGACACTGATGATTATATGTCATTAAAGGGACACAGAAGTGAACAGCTCCCAATAGCCAAATCTGGAACAATTAGAACAGAATTAAATGGGAGTGTATTATAACCTAAAGTATAAAATAAATACCCAGTCAAAGATGTAAATGATTGAATAAATAAATGAAAGAAAGAAGAGACAAATCACCCACGCAGAAGAATTACAAATAATTTACGTAGATAGTCTACTCCTAAGGAGGTTGAGGCTGGGTTGGTGCACACCTTTAAACCCAGCAACTCCAGATGCTGAGGCAGGAGGATCACAAGTATAAGGCCAGTCTGGGCAACTTAGCACGACTGTGTCTCAGAACAAAAAATGGTAAAGCCCCCTGATTCAATCCCCAGTACAAAAAAAAAAAAAAAAAAAAAAGAAAGAGAGAAAGAAAGAAAGAAAGAAAGAAAAAGAAAAGATGTTGAGTACCTCTCCCCACTCTGTAAGTGTTGGGTACACATAGTGTACCATGACTTCTTTCCACAGAGAACAGCATGTAAATGGGAGAGGACTGTTTGGGGGCTTAACAGTTGTTTAATTTATGTGGAGAAAATTAGCAACACCTATAATCTCAATCTTATCATCAGAAAAAGACACTGTCGAACCTCAATTTAGAGCTATACTACAAAATATTCTAGTAGTCCTCAAAAACTATCAAGGTCATCAAAAAGAAGGAAAGTCTAAAAAATTACCACAACCAAATATGGCATAAGGATACCAGCCAACTAAATATAATATAGCACTCCAGATGGGATGTGGGAACAGAAAAGGACAGTAAGTAACAAGTGAGGAAAAATGAATATAGATATCAGTTAACAATAATGTATCAATATTTCCTCAATTATGACAATTGTACCATACTAACGTAAGAAGCTAATAAGAGAAGCTGGGTGCAGGGCATGTGGCAACTCTGTATTATCTTAATTTTTCCATAAATCTGAAATTATCCTACAATAAAAAGTTAAAAAAAAAAAAGTCAAAGAGGGAGTGAGAGCTGTGTACAAGGGAGAGCAAATGGATGAACTTGACTAAATTCCCCTCGGCAGAAACTGTCCTCATGCCTTTCTACCCCCTATCCCACCTCTGTGGAATAGTAAACTTCATCCAGGGTCTTGAATGCAGAAATCAGTTGGGGTTTGGGTGGGTGTGTATACCTGTTAGGTGTACCAGACTCAAAGGATAGTCCAGATTTTATTCAGTTGTCAGAGACCCAATTTACAGAGATCTCTTTACAAAGAGAGAAAGGATCATACAGCCTGTTCCCCAAAAACACCACCTGGAAGGAAGGAACTCTGCCTGGCCTGTTAAGGAAAGGTATTTCCCATGGGCCCACCTCCATGCACCCTGCCTTCTGCCCTACAGCACATCCCTTCACATCTTCATTTTGTTTATCCACCTATTCATAAAAGACAATCCTTTTAAAGGATTAAATAAAATATCTGTAGCTAGTTCAAAATAAATATTTTTCCTTTACATCTCTCTTTTCAGTCAATTTCTCAAGCGCATTAAGCCAAAATGATCACAATAACCACTTCTTCATCAAACACCCGTCAAAAATCAAATTTAGGCTCAAAGACAAGAACACCTGGAGAACTCTAACGAGAAGAAGAAAAACCCCAACTGGCAGCGATATCCTCCCCCCTACTGACCTAGCTCAACAAATCCACAGCCATTCTCAAAACAGAGATTTCAAACAGAAATGTGAACACTGCTGACAAAGTCATGAACTTGTTCTTTGATAACCTGCACAGATTTAAGCTAAGGCTTTTAGCCTTAGCGCATTTTGCCTTCTTCCCCTTTCAAGATCAAAAGGGGAAACCTCCTCAAGCAGAATTGACAACCAGAATTTCAATTCAACTCTAATTCTGGATCACCTATCAGCTGAAAAGGTAATGTTCCAGATAAGCAGAAACCACTAGAAATGTGTAGGCCTCTAATGTCAACTCCTTTGGAGAAGTGAGGTGCTTGATGCAAACTTTCAGGAAACTTTATTAGAACATGCATCTATTTTTTATATGACATGTTTAAAATTAATGCCTCCTCCTAAACCCCCTGAAGAACTGCATGGGGACTTCTACAAAATAACACTGTTTTCGAAACCAATAAATTCCCCAAACTTCCAGAGCTGAAGTTCCCCCTACTCCACCCCACACCAGTGCCAATGAATGCAGGCCCAGTCTTGCAAGTATACCTTTCCCCTAGTCCAGGAAACTGTTTCACAGTAAAATTTCCAACATCTTCCTATCCCTAATTTTATTTAGAACTGAGTCACAAAATGCTTCCAGCCCAAAGAAAGGTGTTGGCACTATCTGCCTCTTAATTCCTCCCTGGTTGTAATCTGGGCAGAATATTCACGAAAAGGAGAAATGAAACTTTCAAAATCATAATCCCTAAAGCAGAACATCTCAGATATGGGAAATTTTGCCCCTGGGGCAAATTCATCAATGTCTAAAGATATTTTTGACTATCATAAATGGGAAGAGGGAGTACTGCCCAATGCACCCACTAGCACCAGAGGATGCAACCAAGAATGCTGCTAAGGATCCTACAATGCACAGGACAGCTCTTTATAACATCAGTTACCTGGCCCAAAATGCCAGGACAGTGTTGAGATTAAGGCATCTTGTTCTTGAACTGCATAAAAAAAATGTAAGTAGAAAAACATAAGTTATACTGATTCCTCATCAGTCCTCTTTGCTGCATCTTCCCACTGTCCCCTAAAATTCAAGCTTTGTTCAAAAATTTAAAGCTTCTTCCCTTGAATCTCTACAGATCTTTGTTTTCTGATCCTCTTTCAAATACTACTTTTAATTCATGTTTTATCCCCCTCGGGGCTTGGAAAAGTCCTACATATTAATTGTTAAAAAACATTAAAGTATTGTCATCCAAATTATGATTACTAAAGGTCTAGCAGGAAAGAAACCAGAATTTCTCAAAGACCTGCCAGCTGTCTGAGTAATATAAAAAGCACCTTTTGCTTTATTTTATTTTCAGTACTAGAATCAAACCCAGGGCCTTGAGCATGCTAAGCAAGTACTCTATAATTGACCCATATCCCCAGCCATAGAAAGCACTTTATATAGGAGAATTTATAATTCTCCCATCTCTTTGCACTAGATAGTATCCTTATTCTACAGATGAGGATCAGAGACATTATTTTGTCATGTAACTAGTGTGATCACAAATCCCACATTCTTTCCATTCAGTTCACAATGCCTCTGTAATATGGAGGTTTCCTTACTCACATGCCATACATGAAGGTAAGATGGGGAATACAAGGCTGAGTCAATAAATACCACACCCTCACGCCCACAAGTTCACAAGCTGGAGGATAATAGGTTGAGGCTTTTTTGGTTTTTTAAACCAATGCTGCCTCCTGGAGAAGAACAAAAAAGAAACCATAAGTTTACAAATTTAGTGCTGTGTCTTCTTGTCTTGAAAGAACCAATTCCTGATAGACAGAAGGACCAAAAGGAGGAAGATAGGGGATAGTAAAGTGGGAGATGCCAAGCTACACATGCTACTCAGGAAATTACCTGAGGTCCACAACCTATTTATCACCTTTCCTGCATGTCTCAACTTATTTTCTTACATCATTCTAGGAAATCAAATGTCTCCCTTTTCATGTTTTTCCTGGAAAGTGATGAATAGTTCTGACAGTTCATGTAAACCTGACATACAAAAACCCATTTTTTCCTATGTGAATCAAAAAGTTAAAGAGAAAGGATCTGAATTATCCAGATAATTTCTCTGGTAAATCTTCCTCTACATTCTGCCCATCTGGTTTCCTAGAAAATCACCCAAGTGAACCATTTGTGTGTGACTTAATTTTCACATAAAATTTACTCCACTTATTAATGAGGTGGGGGTTTCTTCTCAATTTTTCTTCCTGCATATCCCAGGGTAAAGCAGGATTTGGCCAACTCTTAACATTCTCAAATAAAGCAACATTAAATCCAAAACATATATAACCTTAATGTACCATTTTCCAGCACCCAGTTTTACAATAGTGCTAATTACAATTTTAAAGGATGACAACACCTTCTGGGTGAACCACAAAAATAATACATTTAGTCTACAGATTCATGAAATAGTGAACATGCCAAGTACATTCCACTTCCATAGTCTTATGATTCCTGAAGCAAAACAGGCACTTAAAGAGTTTCAAAAGTTATGGTGGGAGGGAGTATCCTGAGCCACAAGGTTTTCTGTTTAGGGGGGGTTTTATTTTTTAATAAAGCAATTTAAGTAACTATTACTCCAAAAGGCAAGTGGAAATGTCACATAAGCATGAATTTAAGACAAAAGTGTCTACACAAAAAGTAATTTCCCAGTTCTTTCAAATCTTCCTTGAAGAGGGGCCTAGAAAATGTCAATAAGACAGGAGAGTTAAAGCCTGACTTAAATAAAAACATACTTGTTATTGGGAAAGAAAAAATAAGACAACGTCTGAATTTCAAAACACTTTCGGGGGGGAACTTTACCCCATACGCAAATTGGTCGATCTGTGACAGGACCCGCAGATCCTCTGGATACAGGTTATCTTCAGAAATTCGTGGAATGATAGAAATGAATTACCAAAGTCACAGACGGTTAAGCAGTGGCCTTGGATTTTATTCTCCAGCTGGCAAACACTGAAATAATGAACTGGTCAATGACAATACTGCACACTGTATTAGATCAAGAAATTATGAATCAATTCTCTAAATTTAGTAGCTAGACTCATTCCTGATTTATGTTTCAAGCCAGCTTGGTCCAAATAGCAAGTATAGTATATGACTTATAAAGCAGAAAAGCAAAAAAATAATTCCCTCCCATGAAAATCAGAATTATATCCAGCCAACTTCTTCCAGTTTTCCAATGTGGAAACACTTAGTGATGGCTGTTCAAATGCTTAGTCTAGATCTAAGACATTAAAAGAAATGAGAGGGGAGAGATGTGTATGCAAGAGTTGTTTTTTTGTAGAAATGCCATGATTAAACAACAAGGCTTACATTTATAGAACCACATTAAAGACTTTAGAATCCTATTTACTCTCTATAGTGACAAATAAGCTTAAGCAAAGATTTTCAGTCAAAAGCCAGCAGCTCTTAAGATTTGAAAAAAAGATTCCACATGACTTTTGTTTTCACATTAAAAGAAAAATAATCTTTTTTTTTTTATTTCCTATTTCTTTTATCCTATTCATCTCAGTTGGGTCTTAGTTGAAGCACATTTGAAAAACGATGACAAAGCTTGGGCCAATTATCCAAAGAGGAACAAACTGTCTTCCGCTCAAGACTTTTACAAAAATAAATCTGGCTTATAAAAGGAATTCAAGGAGATTTCCAAACCCTTCTCTCATTTCAAGTGAGCCTGTTGGATTTTTCACTCATTCCTGTTGGATTTTTCACTCATTCCTATTTTCGCCAAATTCATATTGGATAGGGAAGTTAAACAAAATTTCTATCACTGTAATCTAGCTAAACATAAACATGTGTTTCACATTTCAAATCAAAAGATTATATCTGTTTGATTTTTAATTTTAAAAGATCAGTCCGGATGGTAGTAGAAGACTATTGTGGAGACACAAAATTGGAACAGGTTTCCTAGGAAAGCTAACAGTCCTTCTATGGCATAATCAAGCAGTGAATCTCATTTAAACCCAAAGCACCTTGGAATGGAGTACTTCCTCTTTGGATCAAGACATTTAGTTCAACCTCTTGCCTAGAACTTGTTGGCAAGTTGTATATTCTGTAATCTGTACCCCAAGCACTACTCATTAATTCTTGTAGGGTTTGCCACCTCTTGTCACACAATGCCATGGCAACCCAGCTTGAACATACAGACATTCCTGAGTTTGAAAGAAAACTCCAACTACAAATATAGGCTGACCAGAGTGGGGCTTCTGAAGCCAGATTTTCTAATGGGAACTAAAGAATTAGTAAGAAATTTTAACAATTTTTTTAAAAACTACAACTTTGTGGGGGGAATATGGCAAATCTGTCCTTGATAACCTAGCATTTTGATTTGGTAGGAATAATTTTTGGTGCTTGCTATCAGAAAATAAAAGCATCACATGTATTATTCTCAACTAAAATGAGAGCAACATTTTAAGTCTCATGAACGTGAAAACCATCCCTGCATATTTATTTAAGTTGCAGTCCAACAGGTTTTTGCTTATTTTCAAACTGTGATGAGTAAGTGACTTTACTTAGAAATTTGAGTACAATATTTTCCAAAGGCAAGCGGGGCGGGGGAATCCAACAACCAATGTTTTATAATGTAAATAATTAACTGCATGTTTCTTTATGTGTGAGATCAGGTTATTGTTCTTCATTTTAAAACAACTACATAAACAAACTTCTTTTAGAGAATGATTTCCACATGTATCCACTACATCTGCAGGGGTTCCAACTGACTATCCTGTAGATGCCAGCTTTAAAAAAAAAAAAAAGCCAACAAGCCAAGAACTAAGTGCAGCTTGTGTCCCAGGTTGTTTTCTAGCACATTAAAAAAAAAAGCGGGGGGGGGGGGATTGTTGTGCAAGGCTGGAATCAAAATCATCCGAAGCACAACTGGAGAACCATGTACTAACTGTGTGTATTTACAATCCACAACTGGTTTTCTACTTGGGAAAAAGTGACATTTAGACATCCAATCACACTTCCCACCAAAATCAATTCCACGTGAATAAAAGTTAATTCTTTAAAAAATATATCTCTAGGGCTGGAGCAGTGGCTCACCGGTTATGGCTCTTGCCTGCATGTGCAAGTACATGAGTTCAAACCCCAGCACTACGTACACAGCAAGGTCTCAGAGCAACGCAAGCCACATGAAAAACAAAACAAAATAGATTATTATTTTTTCTCTCTCACTGTCCCTCTCTCTTTAAAAAGGAAGGAAAAAAAAGACTAAAGATGATTAATTGCTCTGTCTGGTGTGTTTATTTTACTACAAATGCAACAATTACATGCAGAGGACCACTTACACTTAGCACCAATAGGTATTCCATATCCTGAAGGAGATGATGGAAATCATGACCCAGGAGAAGCACAGAGATGACTTGAAAGTGGTCAACAGACTAATTCTAGACAGTATTGGGAAAGACACAGAAAAGCTTTGCCACTTTATTTATCCTCTTCATTCCATCCTCATTAGAAAATAAAAATGCTGAAGAAGCCCAAGTTTGAACTGATAAAACTCATGGGGTTTAACAATGAATGTGGTAGTTCTGGAAAAACTACAGGAGATGATCAAACAGACTGATGTATATCAACAACTAGGTCAAGAATCTGTTTAAAATCCAGATTTTTCATAATATCAAATAAAAAGTAATTTTGTAAGAAGAAAAAAAAACTATATAAAACTTACAGTTCAGTGGGACACTGAACAACCCAGGAGGCTGAGGCAGAAGGATCACAAGGCCAGTCTGAGCAACTTAGTGAGAGTCTACCTCAAAACAAAAATTAAAAATGTTGGGGGCATATTTCAGTGGTTAAAATGCCACCATAAAAATAATTAAATAAAATTACATTTCAGTGTCCCTACTGCAACAAGACCAATCTTGTTCACTTGCCTGTTTGTCACCTCAGGCTGTGTTCAGCCTGTCAGCAGGGGTGAGTGGCTACAACAGAATCTTTATGACCCACAAAGCCTGAAATATTTATTACCTGGCCCTTTACAAACAACCGGTCAATCCCTGACCTACTATGCAAACAGCTTATCTTTAAGAAAAAATAGTAAGGTCCAATAAGTAGGTGAAGGAAAAATGTTCTAAGTAAAAGAAAAAGACAACTGGTAAGGAAAAAAAAAAAAACAGAAAAAATTCAGTTTCATTCCCAAATTTTAAAAATCTATTTGATATACTACATGAGAAGAGATTTGAAGAAGTCAATATACAATGCTGTCATGAGTATCATAAAACAAGAGTTTTATATGGGCAGATGACACATTAAATATATTCAATACTTTTAGAAAGCAATATGGTAAGAAGAAACTGGTCACAGAATGTCCATAACTCACTTCTCATCTTTCCCTAAAATATAACCTATATAAGATGGGCAAATCCATATACAAAGAAATTTATTATGATCATTAACACAATGAAAAATTATTTCAATTGAAGAAAGCAATAAATTGTCCTCAAAATAAGGTGTGATTTTTGCGTGTATTTGAAAGTTTTCAATACTGCAATCAAGACATCCATACATAATTACATACACTTAATGCACTATTTGTTTCCTGATAAAATGATGATGCACCTTTTAATCAATGATGTCTTACATTTACTACACAGAGGCAACTCACATAGTTCCACAGAAGAGCCCTGAAAGAGGACCTGCCAGGCCAAGTGGTTTCTTGGTGGGGTTATAGCCACTTATAAAACCAAAGCACAGAGCAGGAAGAGAAAAGGGACTTGATGCAGGGCATCTCTCTCCCTCCCATCCTAGTTTTCCTAAATTTCTCCTACTGGCCAATCATCTGGCAGCCAGAATTAGGAAGCCTGGAGAATCCAGGCTGCCATTTAGCACCACTGACCTCTCCCAAGAGCTGAGCAGAGAACCAATTGGAAGAGGTTTTAAGGTTTGTGTCCCCTCCACACGTTGCCGATAAGACCCCAACACTGAGTTGGGGTCTTTAAGAGGTGAATAGGCTATGAAAGCTCCTTCCTCATTAATGGGATTAGGGCCTTTATGTAAGAGGTTTCTCAGTGTTTGTCTAGCTCATCCTTCTACCTTTTGTCATATAGGGATGAAACAACAAGGCCGTCACCAGACCAAATGGTGATGCACTGATTTAGTACTTGAGACTTGGCCTGTGAGAAATAAAATTCTGATCTTCATAAACTATACAGTTTCACGTACTGTTACAGCAGCACAAAACAAACCAAGGCAGGAGGAAAGAGAGAAAAACCATCTCATTCACTCTCCCAGACACCCAACAAATATGAAAAATCCTTTCCTAATACAATAAGCAGCAGAAAGGAAAAGTAAAATTTCCCAAATTATCCAAAAATTCAAGACCTGAATGTCACTGATTGCTTCAAAAATAATTTCTGACAATGAGATATTTTTAAAAACTAGAATTTGAAAAGTCAAACTTTTTATAAAAGAAAAACATTTTCTACAACGTTGAGGTTAAGATGTTAGGCAAATAGCTATCATTTTGGTTAGGTAGACAGCCTATATGGAAATAGAGTAGAAATTTAAAAGAATGGATTATTTTAAATAACAGGGAAATTGATAATCTGGCAAATGAATCTAGGAGTTGGCAAAGCTAAGAATGTGAATCACCTTATATTTTCCAGATAATGCAGGTTTGGGGGAACATTTTTTTTCAGTTCTCAGTCTTCTTTATTTTTAAAATTCATTATTTCTGGTCAAATATTGGTAAGGTCTCTACCAAGAGTTATGTCATTAAGAACAGGCAAGACTTATGGTCTAGAAAAAGGCCAATTTTATAGTGTCACAGCAAAATTATTATTTAATGATGTACTATGTCAGCTTTTGATTACTATGACAAAATACCTGAGATAATCAACATGTAAAAAGGAAAGATTTATGCAGTCTCACTATTTTGAAGGCTTCTGTCCATGGCCAGAGATGTTGTTTTGGGGCCTGAGATAACACATTATGTTGTGCAAAGCTGTTCAATTCATGGGGGAAACAAAACAGGAAGATACTCTGGCCCCACAATATCACTCAAGGGCATGCCCCCAGTGACCTGAAATCCCCCTCACGTTTTAACTCTTAAAGGTTCCACCATAATAGCACCACTCTGGAAACCACACCTTTATCATAGGGACTTTTGGGGAACAATCCAGACACAAACTATAGCAGTGACCCTCAGAAATCTGGTACCATAATTCTGGTAACTACCCTTGCTTCAAGATACTATATTCAAAACTCCTCTTGGGAAATATGGGAAAGCAAGTGCCTCATCCAGAACAAAAATTAATTTTATATCCAACAACTCCAAGAGAAACTTGTTAACAACCAAGAGAGTCAACAGGTCACTGTAACACACAGCTATACTCCTACCAGAGTCCTGTCCTTTCCATCCAATCATACCTCCCAACTTGATATACAAGAAACACTCCCGAGTGGACTCCACTCCCCACAGCTCTCTATTCATTTCTATTCAACTATCTCTAATGACTTCAAGTATTTTGTACTTAGTTGCCCTTAGTAATTGCTTTCTAAGACATTCTTTTATGTGTTTGTTGTGAACCCTCAATCTATCAGAATCTCCCAGAAGGTGCTTACCAGTTTCCAGAGGGCTTATTTGGCATTCTCAAAGTCATTCTTTCATTGTTCAAAGTGAAGTTGCCCACAAGACAGGAGAGGGTGAATGAAATTTACACACCACCTTCTACCTCTAGAATTAATTCACCAAGACATAGGACTATAATTCAGCTTGGAAGCTTGGGAATTTGTCTTTTAGCTAAAGCTGCAGGAACTGATGGAAATTGAAGAAATAAAATGCAACAAGGATGTGGTTACCACTGAATAGCATTAATTTATGCCTCAGTTTAGTTAAAAATGAACAGTAACAACCCTTTCAAACCCCAATGTGAAAACTGCCAATAACCTATTGGCTTTTGCCCCCTAGAAACTGTGTATTCACATATCTGAGTTGAATAATTATTTAATCATTACAATTTAGCACCATAAATTAGGAAAGTCAATCCTCATTTCTAGAGGGTATGTAAAAATTCGGAGTTGAAGACCTAAACATCGTAAGACAAGATGTCTCACTCTACTATAGACTACATATGTCCCTCCAAATTCATATGTCGAAATAACACCCAAGGCAATGACATTGGAAGATAAGGTCTTTGAGGGTGATTAGATCATGTGGGTGATTAGTTCCCTCATAAAAGAGGCCCCAGAGAGCTGCTCCATCCCTCCTACAATGTGAGGACACAGAGAGAAGCCGTCACCCATGAACCAGGGAGCAAGACCGTGCTAGACACTGAGTCTGTCAGTACCTTGTGCTTAGACTCCGAAGCCTCCAGAGCCTCCCACTCTGTTATATTCTTTTATAGCAGTCCTAGATTGATACCCTCAAGCATACTGAGAAAGCCTTCACAGAGGGGGAAAAAATGTTCCTTTCATTCACACCACCCTCCCAGTTCATTCTGAATTGGGAAATTTCATTTTGAGTCCAAAGAAGCCATAGAAATTAACATTTTTTACTTTAGTATTTCCTGCCTCATACAGTTAGCCATCTTGCATTTGATTTTTTTAAACAATCATTTTTAGTAAGGACTGAGGTGATTATTTTCACTTAAAAAAAATAAACTCTAGAAGTGAAAATGAAAGAAAGACATTCACAAATGTGACCACTGTGGTATTCTTCAACATCTGGAACACAGGTTCTATGGCACTTCAGTTGAATCTCTCTTAAAAAGTGCCTTTAGCCAGTTGAATCTCTCTTAAAATCTCTTTAGCCAGGCACAGTGGCACATGCCTGTAATCCCAATGGCTCAGAAGGCTGAGGTGGGAGGATCTAAAGTTCAAAGCCAGCCTCAGCAGCTTAGCAAGGTACTAAGCAACTTAGCAGGACCCTGTCTCAAATTAAAAAAAAAAAAAAATGAAGCTAAGGATACAGTTCAGTGGTGAAGCACTTGTGGGTTCAATCCCTAGTGCCAGGTGAGAAGAAAGTACCTTTGATTTGAAATCCCCTACACAAACTATCAATCAGTGAATTCTACAATGGCATTAAAATCAATAATTAAAAGAAAAAAAAATGTCATCACAGTAGGTACCTTGGATTATTTAGCTGTGGTTCTGGATAGACTTCTTATTCAGGCAGAATACACGAAAAAGATAATACTTCTATGAGGACTTACCTTAACTCAATTAAATGGATCCTCAGTACATAACGATTTTCCTCCTCTGTGACAACTAGTCTCAATTAGTTTTTTTCACCTCTGAACTATTTTACCAAGGAACATGAAATAAACACACTTTAGAGTCTTTAAGAATTCTTGTCATCCAAAAAGAAATGATTGGGCTGGAGCAGTGGCTCAGCGGTTTCAGCGCTTGCCTGGCAAGCGCGAGGACCCAGGTTCAAACTCCAGCACCACGTACACAACTGAGTGTTGGAGCAGCTAAGGCCATGTGAAAAACTTAAAAATAAAGTTATTTCTCTCTTTCTCTGTCTCTCTCACTGTCCCTCTCTCTTTAAAAAAAACAAAAAACAAAAAGAAATGATAAAGCAGTCTAATTCTTAGCTATTAGCCTAGCTATCAGCAGGACAAGAAACCCTTTCGATAGAGAAAAGTTTTTTGAAGAAAATGTACAAAGCCACAGCAGACTCAAGGTACAGACATGGAAGAATTCATTTGATGAATTCCTTGACAGCGAAAACAGGAATGATTTCGAAGGGAAGGTCCAGTGTGTCTATCTGAAACAGCGAAGTACAGAGATCATCATTTTGAGTTTCCTCAACAAAGTGTGAAGGCAGGGGTTCTATGATCCTATCATAGCTCCTGCACCTGTAGAACTTACTTAAGATCTCTGTGTTTACCACGGTGGTAGCAACAATGCCAAGTTCATAAGGCCAGTGAGCTTAACAAGCTACACATAAATGAAAGTACTTTAGAATATCTGAATTAAGAACAGTAATATTTAATACCAAACTGCTTTAATCACATTGGGCAATCATTGGAATCAGTCCATAGTCTACAGAATATGAGGTTCACACATCTTAGCAGATGGCACTTACCACATGTCAGAAAAGCAAAAAAGCCCAGGGATACATACATGACTATGAGAGACAGCGATGTCTTCACAGGCCCCAGAGACATGGGCAAATAGAGGGCAAAGAGGACAACCACTGTCTCAGATGCCAGGAGCCTTCCACATCACAATCTGTGTACTGTGCTCAAGAGAACATACTTGCTATGGTACATTTCTCTCTATTTATCACACCTCTGCTTGACAAGCTTCCATTAAATAATTTAAAAAATAACTTTGAAGGGACTTCTAAATCAAGTCCTGAAATGAACAAAACCTCAGCTATTGAAAGCATTGTAAGCAGGACATGAAGGCTGCCCTTTTGAAAAGTCACAATTTTCTTTCATTAAGCTTCTTTTATAACTTTGTTTTATACTCCATATATTCTTATGAAAAAGTTTAAAAATTGTCTCTTTTGTGAACAAATGATAGTTCTCAATATGTTGTTATTAACATAAGTCTCAATTTAATCATATCTCAGTACTCAACAAGTCAGCAAGCAATTAAATCCAACAGACTTTATCAATGGCCTACTTCAAAGCAAGGCTGGTAGCTATCATTAAGAAAACTGTGTATAAATAGCCACTCATCCAACAGGAATAACACAAAATCATCACTTCCAACCACATTATTTGTTAATCTAAAACTTTACCTGAAGTTTTACCTGCAGCATAGACTGCAGGTAACAACTTGGGTCTTAAACATTTAACCCCAGCTCTCTATAGCAGCCAAATATCACAGTCACCAACAAAGCAAGAAGAGCCCATTCCAATCTCCCAGTAAGGTCTCGACCTCAAGACAAGCCACTCTCTTCCATGAAATATCTATGTGCCAGCTTTCCCTTTGGCTTTTGACTTATACTTTCTCAGGTTCCTTGGAGGAATGAGAAGGAGGAGAATTCAGGAAAGAAGAAACGCAAACTTTGCCCTTGAGAGGCCCTTCGCCTCCTAGGGAAGCAAAGTTTTTTCTTCACCTGTTGTTAGGAGGAATCAAACATATTCTGAAATCAGAAACTACTACTTCCTGTATTACTAATGTATTTAACTAGATAGTGATGAAAAATTAACAGAAAAATGGGGAGGGAACATGCCAAAAGTCAGCAGTGCGGTAACTCACTTCTGAGGTTTTCCAGTAAGTGAAAACACCTCAATACAAGAAGCTCCTAGACTTCAAAACAGTAATACTAAATCAGATGGAAAAAAAAAAAAAGAAGAAGAAGAAGAAGAAGTAGGGTCCCAGAAAATTCTACAGAGAAAATACAATGTCAATAGCATGAAAATCAAAGAACAATAACTAGCAAAGGAAACCACAAACAAAAGTGTTAACTGAAGCCTAAATTTTGTTGAATGAGTTAATAAAAGAATTGCTGAACTACTTACCACATGCATTGACCTAACCAAAGGTATAGATTATTTAAAACGATAACTACTAAGACATAACATGCTCTGGGAGGAGGTGAAGAAAGCCACAGCAGAGATCCTTAAAAGAAAGCACCCAGAGGTGAGCTAAGGAAGGTCTTAAGCAGACCACACTGAGGGTCCTTAGAAGGGCTGTGGGCTGAATGAAGCTCACACTTCTCTCATCCAGATCAGCATGTACTCAGGGGCAGGACTAGTACACTGCAATCCCTCTTTTAACGGAGACCACTAGGAAATGCATGCCATGAGAGCTACCTGATGATGCTTGGAATAAATCTCAGCAAGGTATGCTAGTAGAAAGGGAAGCTCATCTCGTTGTTTCTCCCAAACAAGGATGTCAACAATGATGGACACTTTCCTGATACTCTCATTTCCAAACCTCCCAATGGAAGCAAGTGGATTTATGACTTTTCCCTTTGAGATGTTGAAACAGACATCTGCAGTATGCCAGTTACAGAATAGACAGCATATCCAAGGGGAGTGGAAGAAAGATAAATTGAGGCACTATTGATAAACTTTCAATGCAATTTGGTAGCCAACCTGCTGAAACATTTTCAAATGGTTAAGTTGATGATATGAAAAAAATCCACAGGGCAAGAACATTGATTTAGGTCTTTTAGAGCAACCCTTTTGAGAGTTCTCTTAAGTCCCTTAAATAGAAGTTTTATTAAAAAACCACATGCACGTGACTACAACCCCAATTAATAGGAAAGAACAATAAATACCAACAGACTTCTAGGTAAACTTTTACAAAGATCAAATCAGCTGAACACAACTTCGTCCTTCAGACAAAGATACACCTTTGCCTCACCCTAACTTTTCCCAGCCAAGGGTCCCCCTAATTGAAACTCACCAGCACAGTGAACATTATGACCACTCTGGTGTGATAATCACACATTCACAGGGCCTGGCTCTAATCACAGCATGTTTAAACTACCACAGATAGCAACTTGCTCCTAAATGGAAGAATTTGGCTATTCAAATTATCTTTTTGTTGGAAGCAGATTTGTGAGGCCACTAAAAGAAGAAAAAGGCCCCAGCATGAGTTCATCTCCCCAGTCCTGCCTCCCTCCCTCCCAAGCCTTCTATGAACAGGATTTTTTTTCATCTTCAGGCCCCACAGGAGAAGCTACCAGCCAACAAATGTCAAGAGCAAACCACTTCACCCCCAGTTTAGAGGCTGCTTCTTAGTACTAGTATGCTTTTAGCACCAAAAACAGTTCCTTCCTTACTCAAGGGTCACTGTTATCTCTTTCAACAGACAGACACTGACAGAGTGAACAGAAGCCTCTGGATTAAAATGCTTATAGATTAGGTGACCAAGGAGGTAGACAAGCCGAGAGCATGTCCTCTGGAGTTTCCTGCTTAAAAAAAAAAGGAAAGAAAAGAAAAGAAAAAAAAAATCAACCTAACACATTTGTAAGAACAATATTAAAAGAGATGAGTTTATTAACTTAGTCGATTGCTATGTTAGGATTAGGAGATGAAAAAAGAAAACAAATCTAGAGTATAGCTTCTTGCTCTTTTGTGGTAACAGGAAGTTTGCACAAGATTTTAGAATAGTGTGCAGGCATTAGACAAAGGATACCTTAGCTAAAGGTATCAATGGCATCCACCAGAAATGCTCACTTTACAAAATCCAGATACAAGCTTTCTCAGAGTTGAGATCCCCCAGGAGGAAAGAGCACTAGCACCCAGTAAGGCTGCCTCTGCCGAGACAAGAGAGGAGAGGCTGTTTCAGTGTGATGTGTGAAGGATGCTAAATCACACGTGAGTCCTAAGGGAAGACTCCACTTCTGTCCTGGGGGTGAGGCCGGGCAGTCACTGGTCAAGTGGACCTCCTGACTTCTGGTTAACACTAGCCATTGAACAGACCATACCCCTACAGACAGACAGACAGAAAGACTCACACACACACACACACACGCACGCGCGTGCACAGACCTGCTGAATGCTACCTGTAATCACTCTGTGGCCTGGCCCTTACCTGCCTAGCAAAACTGACAGCTACAACCCAAAGCCTAAGCCCTGCCTCAACATAAGCCCTGCCTCAACATCCCCCAATGTCTGCTGGACCATAGGGACTGGTCACCTGGACTCTAGAGAGAAAGACATGATAAGAAGAAATACTGGAAAACATTTATACACAACCTTACATAATGGGTTTGTAGTTGTTCGTTCATTTGTTCAAAGTCTTGACAGACTATTTTACTGCTTAGAATTAGTTTCCTTGCCCATAAAATGGACAGAATATTCCTACTTTGCAAAGCTATGAAAATCTAAAAAGATTTATGTATACAAAGTAAGCTTTCAGGAAATGTTAATATTCCTTTTTCCAGTTTTATCGAAGGATGATACCAAATGCATGCTGGCCCAGAGTAGGAAGATGTTATTAGACGCAGTTCTGGTAATACAACTACGGAAATTTGAAGACTGAGATCTATACAGCACATGGCAGACACTGACGTAGAAACATACATACCATTTTTACAAGTTTTTAGTTCATGTCAAAATTCTCTCAACAAAACAGATGCTCATGATTAAACTGTATGAAAACTTCTGCTTATTTCTTATCACAAAAAATCAAAACCCTTGAAGATAAAATATATGTTCTAATATACTTTCTCTACGTTTGGGGATAGCTAGGATTTCTTCACTGACCTTCTTGGGTTTCAAAAGTTTACTATTATGGTAGGGGTTTTTTTATTTTGTTTTTATTTTAACTAGGGACTGAACCCAGGGGTGCTTAACTACTGAATCACATGCCCAGCCTTTTTTTTTTTTTTTTTTTT
>PVKS010013498.1:0-29214 GCA_004027875.1 Aplodontia rufa | reverse complement strand
AATTGCTTCAAACTTGCATATGATCCTCCTACCTCAAGCTCCCCAGTCACTGGGATTATAGGCATGTACCACCACACCTGGCTATTATAGTAACTTTCAAAAAGAAAAGAGTGGCAAGTCTGCTATACCATTCTGGAAATATGCCTACACATAAAATGTTTTATCCAAATACTCAGAGCCCACTTGCTTTACCCACCTTCAGGGTTCCTAACGGACGCTAATTTAACATAACCATCTATCTATATCCTCCTGGTCCTCCCCCTCACCACTTCACTTGTTCCCAACTTTTATTAAAATATAAGTAACAAAGGGAACTATATTTTTTAGTGTATACAATGTGATGTTCTGATACACTGTGAAAGGATTACCACCGTCAAGCTAACACACCCATCACCTCTCATGGTTACCTTTTTAGGTGTGTACTCTTCTTACAAATTTCCAGTATAAAATACATCCAGAGCCTCAATCACGCAACTAGAAGCCTCAAGTGGCTATCTGGTAGCCTCTGTTAGCATCAGGTTCTCTGTGGAGGCAGGTGGACTCTTCCCAGTCTTCAAGTTTTGCTTTTTGCACCAGGACCTCAAAAGCACTGAACAGGGCTCGCAGGCTTTATTATCTGGAACTGCCCAGAATCTCCTACTGGAGGCGAATCACACCAGGACATGCAGACGAAGACTGCACGTGTGCTCACCTCAGTGGCAACCTCCCCTCTTATCCTAATATCAAGGCATTTTCTGCTACAGCAAATGCAATTGACTGGCACCAAGATTTCCATATAAAAGTGGCACACAGTCTTAAGGGTAAATCAACTCTGAGAACAAGTAACATGTGTGCCTTACATTACTTTGTATTAAGTGCTTCAAAAGGGGGAGAAATTACTAAAATTGCTCTTTAAAGTTCTGTTTTGCTATGTCATGTTAACTTACAGTTACACCATATATTGAAGTGGTACATTTAGAGCACTATTGAATTTTTCAAAACCTGCCACAGTGACTTCATTGAGTCACAACAGCCAGGAAGTTCAAAGGAACAGTTTTCAAATGCTCAAAAGTGTGAGATGCACTTAAAAAAAAAAAATCGAATAGGTATTCCAAAATCCAGAATAAAAGCTATGACTCTCATGATCCCACTAGCAGAAATGTTAAACCACATTCCATTCTGCTCTTTTAGAAAAGAGAATTTCAAAAAAGATCTAGGCTGTGAACAAAGATATTCAACCTAGAAGCTCCTCTGGTAATACCCTCAGCAGTAAGCATCCCTGGAAATGTGGCTTCCCCTCTGGAAAGGGACAATGCAAGGACATGAAGCAGTTTGTAGACCACTCCTCTGTTCAAGGAAGCTCTGAACACCAAGGTAAGGTGTATAAAATACACCATGGTGGCGTTTTCTAGCCTCCTGTTCTTGAAATCACTTCTACTTCTCAGGCTACCTGTCTTTTGCGAACTAGAACCTAAGGCAGTATCGACGTCAAGTGTGTTCATGAAGCCCAAAGCAATTCGGCAGATGAGCCAGGTGTCATCAAACTGTGATAGATGAAAAATAGTACATAGCAATCAATATTCTTGGATGAGACTTTAACATATTCACAACTCTTAGTTTCAAAACAAGGCTGCATTTATGCTATTTGAAACAAAGAGAAAGGAAGGAAACTTATTAGGCATGTATCAAGAGCTGTTTTAGGCATTATATACATTTTCCCATTTACTCATGTTGAAAACCCACTTTGCTTATCAGAAAAATTAAGGTTCAGTTTAAGTAACCTGCCATAAACTGCACATGTAACTAATGAACCCAATTTTGTTACCATTGCTATCCTTTATGCTCAAACTGGTTTCACAGACACTTTAACCTAGCATTACAAGAGATATCACAAAACAAACTACAGAGACATCTGCAAACCAACTACCTTTGGGTATATAGTGGAAAAAAACAAAAAGGTTTTCCCTACTGATCCAAAGGTAAGATTACACACGTTAGAGAGATCAGCCAAAAGAGTAGGAATAATCTCAAGAGTGATCTATTAAGAGACAACCAAAGGGATGGATGTGAGGAGGGGCATTCCATGTAAAAGGGAAAATTTGAGCAAAGGTGTAGATGTGGGAGAGCTCCAAACATTTATGGAATAATAAGTAATTCCTTCAGCTTCACTCATTTCTCAGTCCCAGGACTGTGAAACATTTTAAGGTTGTAAGTTCCTCTGAAACGTGTAAGAAGTTACTACATACAATTAGGAGAATGTGCATCCAATATTGATGTCTTAATGAAGATCAGAGATATAAATCATTTGAAGATGTTTTTTACTTCTCACAAAAGATTTCAGTTGCTATATCCCCGGGCAAAAAGCTTTCCAAGTATTCACCAACATTAACAATGGGCTGCCTTTGGCTCAAACACATTTGTACAATTTTGCACATACAAATGGTTCATTCATTCAATATTTACTGAATGCCTTCTACGTGCCAGGCAATGTGCTGCATGCAAGAATACAAAAATGAACTAACCTTATTCTTGACTGCGGAAAGGAAGCAGCCACAATTAAAATAAAATGTGTTAAGTGCTATAAAAATAGTAAAGAAGGAATGACTAGTGTAAGTTAGGTAGAAATATCTTAAAAGGATATCAGCAAAAACAATTTTTAAATGCACTATTATGCCCACATCCAGGCCTATTTTTGACTTGGCTGATCTCTTGTAAAATAGATTACATATTTGTAGATACCTTAATTTCTATAAATTTCATCAAATACAAATAAGAAAAATAATCAGCTGGGTCAGATAAGGTAAGGGACAGCCCTTTAAACACATTCCTTTATATTAGTTCTCTATCATTCCCCACATCCATGTGCCCTAGTATGCATTTAAGAAAGTCAACTAAAAATTATCAAATCAGAAAGCCCAATAATCTTCCCAATGACTAAGATTTCTGTTTCCAGTAAGTTTACCCTAGACTTCTATTTGCCACAGTAAAGCTGCTGACATGGCACTCCCCTGGTCCTGGGGAGAATAATCCTGAATCAACCTAGCACTATGGTGTGGTTACCAGTTTGTTAAGGTATTTGAGTTTTAACAGGAGAACTGAGCAAAACAATGTTACTATCCTTTATAATACTTTAAAATTAAAGAACGAAGAGGTAAATGAGCAAATAATGGAAGAGTAACAATATTCTGAACACTTCACTTAGGAATTGACCGATAATCAACCTCTATCAGGACAGCTCAGATCTGACACCCCTCAAAAGAAACAATATGAAAATTTACTATACCCTAAGCCTAATTTAAAGGAAGTTATTTTGTGTGGACTAGTCAATAGTCACAGCAGAATTCACTAACAATGTGGAAGCATTAACAATGAAGTCGTCAATAAACCAACACCACACTGCAAATCTGTCTCCCTATTTTCCACAAGCCAGGCCCTGTCCTGAAGCAGGACAGTGGTTTCTGACTGCAATGACTTGAGTCCAGACACAGACACACTGCACCTACCATCAGAAAATCATTATCAGGGGCTGGAGCAGTGGCTCAGCGGTTTCGGCGCTTGCCTGGCAAGCACCAGGACCCGGGTTCAAACCCCAGCACCATGTACACAACTAAGTGTTGGAGCAACGAAGGCCATGTGAAAAACTAAATAAAACTAAATAAAGTCTCTCTTTCTCTGTCTCTCTCACTGCCCCTCTTAAAAAAAAAAAAAAAAAAGAATATCATTATTGTTAGGGACTCCTCCCCTCCTCATCAGCAGGCCTCAGCATAACTCTGCTAATTTCAGTTTCCATCTCCTTTCCAATATGAGGAAGTACAGAATAGGTAGCAGAAAGATAGCTGGAGTCACCCACTTCCTCTGTCCAGATTTTTTGGATTTGAGGGGTTTGTGCTTTTTGTTTGATTGGTTGGTTGGGGTTTTGTTTTGTTTCAGACCTTCCCTAGCCATTCTTCTCAATACCTGGAATAGGTTCTTCCCCATCATCTGCTTCAAGGCACACCTCCTCACACTTTTAAAAGTACCTCCAGAAAATTCATTCCATGAACAATCTCATTTCTAGCACACTTCCATCTATCTCATTAGAAATCATTTGAATAATGCATGATGCTTGTATCACAATAAACTGTCTACACAGCATTTCACACTTAAAACTTTCATTAAATTCACCAACGAAGCAACAAGGCAGATAAGCTATGGATTACTATCTCCATTTCGCAAGTGAGCCCCCGCTGAGCAGAAACTACAGTGATCATTTTTGCATCCTCAGCAACTAACAGAGACAATCCTTAATAAATAAGAAAGCAAGGAAAGGATTTGGGGGAGGTTAAAAAATAAACATTGGGTCCTCTGACTGCTAACTCAATGCTCTGACTGCTAACTCAGTGCTCTGAAAACAGAGAACAAAAGTAGGTTAGTAGGGTTGGAGTGGTGGCTCAGCAGTTACAGCGCTTGCCTGGCATTCGGGAGGACGCAGGTTTGAACCCTAGCACCACATACACAACGAAGTGTTGGAGCAATGAAAGCCACATGAAAAACTAAAAAAAAATTTGATTCTCTCACTGTCCCTCTCTCTTTATAAAAAAACAAGTAGGTAGCCATAAAATTAAATACACAGTACAAATATGTAGTTATTTACATCCAAGTGGAACCAGCCAAAAGGATTTATGTCTACATTGTGATCTGGATATAAATCCTTCCAAAGCAAAGAAAAACATTGGCAGTCTGAAAATAAAGTAAAAATGATGTTATTTAATATTCCCATAAATAGAGATATTAAATTGTTAAACATTATTTACAGGAAACTCAATCCAAACACAGTCTAAATGATCCTACTTCAAAAGATATGCTTGTATGTAAGTAAGCTTCCATCCAAAAGTAAGGCAATTCCAATGATATGGTAGAGGCCTAGGAAGCTGGCAACATTGTTTCCAGGGTAAATCTAGGCTCAATTTATCTTGTGTCCTTTATGTTCAAAACAACCTTTGAGTAACAAACATCTAAATTATTGTATTGTGGGCCATTGCTGCATGCATCAATTCTTTCTCCAAACCCAAGTAAAGAGATCAAAAGGACTCTAGCCACATATAGATGAAGACAAATGCAAGAATAAGCTTCTACTGAAGTTCCCACATCTCAGTCAAATTCTACAGAACAGTACTATGCAACAAACTTTCTGAAGCTACAGGTTTTCTATATTCCCACTGTCCAACAGGATAGATACATACACAGCTCTTGCATACTTGAAATGTGGCTAGGTTAATAGATAAATTAACATAAATAAGATTTAAAATTCAGTTTATTTTTAAATAGCCACATGTGGCTAGTAGTTACCATACTGAACAGGACAGTGATACAACATGGAAAAAAATGCATTAACTTTGTTTTGTTTTTGGATAATGCTGGGAATTGAACCCAGGCTCTTATGCACACTAGGCAAGTACTATACCAGAGCTACATCCTCAGCCCAAAATGCATTAACTTTCAACTTGATCTCTTTCCTAGAGGACCGATGGTTTCCTAGAAGTCTAAAAAAAGACCAGATGCTTATCTAAGAATTTTACTACCCATATGGACCTTCACGATCTAGTAAAGTCTTGTTCAAGGTCAAATAAATATCAACAGTTAGTTTCAGCCTGGGCTATTCTTCCACCCTAATCTCTCTCCAAGATGGTAATTTGCCTAGAAGCTCAACAATAATACCAAATATAAAAGGAAATGAATAATCACAAATAATCTACAATGTGTCAGCCACTATGATGGGGTTTTTTCAAATGCAGTCATATTTCATTCTTACAGTTCTAATAAGTAGCCATCCCTATTTCAATTCAGTACCTCTAGAGAGATTGGCAAAATCCAGGATTCCAGCCCAGACCTACCTGACTCCAGAATTCCATACCACCATACTGCCTCCTTCAAGGTGAGCTCTTCTCAAGATCTCTTATCAGTCCTCTGATCCTGAAATTTTCACTTAAGTGGTTGACCACATGCCCTCAAAGTTTTCAATGTCTAGTTGGGTGTGATGGTGCACAACTGTAATCCCATTGTTTTAAGAGGCTGAGGCAGGAGGATAGAAAGTTCAAAGCCAATTTCAGCAACCTACCAAGGCCCTAAGCAACTTAGTGAGACCCTGTCTCAAAATTAAAAAATAAAAAGGACTGGGGATGTGGCTCAGTGGTTGAGAACCTCTGAGTTCAATCCCTGGTACAAAAAAAAAAAAAGTTTTCAATGTCCAATAAACTATACCTAGAATGCAGGGTATTGGTGTCCTAATGAGGCACACACAAAATAACCCTTCATTTTCAAGAAAGCAATGACAAGTTATGTTTCTCCACCTTTCTTATAGATGTCTCTACCTTCAACCATATACAGGACTGCCTCAGATGGAAAGCAGCAAAGGAAGAGCACAGCACAACAAACATTTACTAATTAATCCCCACTAGAGAATGGAAGTGGTCAAAATAGTAGTAAAATCACTCTTGTCCTCCAGAAAAAGCAGGTTGATCACCCAAGGCCACATTGCAAAGCCACTATGCCTGAACTCTCTCCACTCTACAGACATCCCTGGCTCAAAGCTTCTTTCTCAGCTCCCATGAGTCCACCTGATCCTTTGCAGAAATCCTCAGGAAGTACCTTTTCTGACTTCAGAGGAACCATTCTCTCCACTGACAGAGGTTCAAAGAGTCTCTGCACTCACACCTCAGCTAGAAGCAAAGGAGCACAAATCCTAAGGAAACATGTCTACAAAACCTGTACAAGAATGCTCACAACGGCAATCCTCTTAATTGCCCAAAAGTAGTAACTCGAATGTCCATCAACTGATGAATAAAAATCTAAACTATTACTCCACAGGTGTTAGTACGAATCACCTAATTAGACTTTTAAAGTGTGAATTTCAACTACATATTAATAAATTATGTGGGGGGCTGGAGCGGTGGCTCTGCGGTTCCAGCGCTTGCCTGGCATGCACAAGTACGAGAGTTCAAACCCCAGCACCACATACCCAACAAAGTCTTGGGCCAACAAAAGGCACATGAAAAACTAAATAAAAATTGTTTCTCTCTTTCTCTCTCTCACTGTCCCTCTCTCTTTAAAAATAAATAAATTATGTGGGGCGGGGTCATTCTCCCCTAAGATAATCATGACAAAGCAACAGTAGGAGCTGTAACCCAGTCCAGCTGTATTTCAACTGTTCATTAAAATGTAAGAAAGTGAAACTAGAAATATTTTTAAGTCTTTCCTAAATTCAGCCAAAGACTTCAGAAACTATCTTTTGTTGAAACTTTAAAACACAAAAGCCAAAGAAAAGCCAAAATCATCTCCACTTTATCGATAAGGAAATTATGTCCTAGGTATAAGAGATTAGATGACCCCACAGAGTTAGAAAGGGAAAAAAAGGAAATAAAATGAAATGACAGGAAGACCTAATAAATCTTGTGTGAAATTTAACAGTTCCAGTTACCAATTCTGGATGAATTAGACTAGATCATAATCTAGGTGTCCTTGCCAAAAGCCAAATCCTATTCTAAGCACACATACCACTGTACATAAGTCAATCCTCATAAACACCTATCTTCAGCCATGAGCAAAATTAGGGGCAACGGGGCTTTGCTCCTATGCCTCTACCCATTACCTCAGACTGGAGAGCCACTGCTGATAGGGAAGCTGGTCAGCTCAGAATAGTAAACAGGACTCGAACTGTCTGGCTGCCAACATGTGATCCAAGCTCCAGAGGTAGGACACCCTTCTCTAACTGCAGACTGTCACAGTCCCAAAGCTCTTCAATCCTTAATAGGTTCTACAACAAGAAGCAGCGCTAGTCTCAGGAACTGTAAATAAAGCTCTGTCCTTGAAGGACTAAACTCATTGGAGAAACAAACATTTTTTTAAAATTAAAATATAAACACATCTGTATATGAAAAACAGTTAATGGCAACATCTCACACCCACAAATGAAACATTACAATTGCAGTTCAGTAGCAATAGTGAAAAGCAGTGACCATCTCAAGGTCTAAAAACAGGAGACTGCTTTTGAGGAAGAGAAGAGAGAATACAGCCAACTTACTCCTGCTCACTAACTTCCACTGGCTAAATCCAGCTGGAAATGAGGGGGGGGGGCCCTCTCTGCTAGAGTTTAGAAGGGTGAGCAAAGTGCAGTGACTCTATATGCAAAGGAAAATTAAGATGCACATGGGATCAGGGGCCCATCAGAAAATTATCTGGCCCCTAATCAGGCTTTTCTAAATACATATTCAAATTGAGAGAGAGTAAGTTTCACCAAACGGTGGCAAGGGATTACTGCAGGAAATCGATTAAAAGCACGTTCTCACAATCCCTCCCCACCTGTCTGTGTCTCTACTCAGGTTTAATTCAGGATAGTTACTAAATTTATAGCAATTAAAATAAAGAAAATTCTGTTATCTGCCTCACTTTCATTCTACTTATCTATCCCTTTTTCAAACACCTTGACTGAAATAATCCTCTGCTACAATAAGGCTTTCCAAACTCATACATTTACAACTGACACAAATCCAGTACTTACTTTTCTAGAATTGTCAAATTATCCAATCAAGAAAGTCTAAGTGCTAAAGATCACAATAATAATATTCTTCCACACATTTGTAACAACACTATTAACCAGTCCTAATAGTCATGACCCTCATCCATGTGCCACACAGGATAGTTCATCTCCCACTTAGCAGTTAAGAAAATAATATCCCGGGGCTGGAGCGGTGGATCAGGGGTTGCATGCTCTTGCCTGGCATGCCTGCAGGTACACAAGTTCAAACCCCAGCATCCATGTACACAACTAGGTGTTGGAGCACCAAAGGTCATGTGAAGGACTTAATGAAAATCGGTTGTCTCTCTCCTTCTCTCTCTCATTGTCCTTCTCCCTTTAAAATAAAAATAAATAAATAATAAAAAGAAAGAAAGTAAAATCCCAACACCAAAGTGGTTAAGTCCACCAATCTAGTCTTCAGGATTTAGGGGGAAATACTTGCAGTCTCTCTCTCTCCCCCCTTCCCTTGGTCGCGCGCGCTCTCTCTCTCTCTCAGAGAGGGACAGTGAGAGAGAGAGAGAGAGAAAGAGAGAAACAATTTTTATTTAGTTTTTCATGTGGCTTTCATTGCACTGAAACTTCACTGTGTACATGGGGTGCTAGAGTTCGAACTCACATACTCACATATGCCAGGCAAGTGTCGTAACCGCCAAGCCACCGCTCCAGTCCCTAGCCTATCTTTTTTAATCCTAAACTTATTTCTAAGTCTCTTCATTCAAGAACATTTTTCCAATGACCATTACATACATAACTGAACTATTTTCTATCCTTAACAGCACACCGAAGGGAAAATGTACCTAGAAGCAATGCCTCTATTTGCCCAGAACTATGCAGATCAACTACACTATTGTAGTTTGGAGCTTTGACATCCCAAAGGCTGTGTGTTGAAGACTTGGTTGCCAGCCCATGGCGCTACTGGGAAGTGATGGAACCTTTAGGAGGTGGGCCCAACAGAAGGAAGTTAGGTCATTCTGGGTATTGTCCACAAAGGGGACATTGGGACCCTGGCCATTCTTTTGTTTCCCAGGCATCATGAAGTGAGCAGTTTGCTCCATCATGGGCTCTCTGCTATGATGTTCTGCCTCAACACAGGCCCTAAAGCAACAAAGACAGTCAACCATGGACTAAAACCTCTGAAATCATGAGCCAAAATAAACATTTCTTGCCTTTAATTTGCTTATCATGGATATTTTATCACAGCAATGGAAAGCTAACAGGTTCACATATTCTTTCCACTGTCCACATAACTGTAGACAATATCTAGGAAATTCTATTAATTTGAAGGCAAAGAACATCTTCTACCCTGCTTTCCAAAATCTGAAAACCTTCCTCTATTCATGTGTTCTGAATTTTAGTGGAAAAGATAATGTAGAGAAAATTTATCTCTTTGAACTACTATCATTCAGATTTCTAAAGGCTAAAAATATACTCTCTACCCATGGATTTCCTATAAAATCCCATTAAAGTGCTTCTGAAACACGAAATCCAATTCTTCTCTTTTGTCCACATTCTACAGCAAACTCTCCCAGATACTCCATGGAGAAACCTTCCAATAACTATACAAGCCATGTAGGACTACCAGAAGACTTCTCCCATGATACAGAATGCCCAAAGAACTTCTTTTTAAAACTGAAATTGAAAAATTAAACTTGATTAGTCTCATAACATTTGTTATCACTTGTAAGGACAATAGCAAATTTTTAGCAAAAGTTTGGAGGTAGGATGGACAATCAGGATAAGTTTAATTCCTTTATTTTACGATTCAGGAAATTGGTACAGAAAGGTGAAATAATTTGTTCCAAATCCCACAACCTAAAGGGCTGTATCATTATGAGCAGGATGGTGAGCAGGTGCACCCAGATACACAGGTAATTATTTCTGGTCAGCGTCTTTCTGCTGGAAATTTATTTTGATTGGTGTTAAGGCTGGAATGAGAATGCTAATCTTTGAGATGGGTCCATGACTTTTAACTTCACTATGTTTTCTTCTAAGCCCAACCTAACCTAAAGAAGCAATAAAATAGAATCTGTGTCTTCTGATTCCCAGACCTCTCCTTGAAGTCAAACTATACCTCCTCTTCTCAAAGGAACACTTGCTTTCTCAGATTTTTATAACTCAACTTAAAAATATAAAAAATAGTCTTCAATGAAATTAGAGGAAGCCACTCTGTCTCAGATTACTGGAACATGGACTGTAATTAATAACAATCCACTGAAAAGGGCAGCCCTTGCCTTTAATCGGTACTAAACAGTCAGTGCTCCTGCTGTCTAGAGGAAACTGAAAAGTAGTTCTCAAAAGTGCAAGCTCAGCCACACAGGCATTGTCAAGGTCAAAGCACAAACTGGTTTTTGAAGGCTTTATCAAGCCAAGTGAGCACCAGAGTGAAACTCTCCACTAAGATGCAGAAGATACCTAAGAATAAATAGGTGAGATGAGACTCATTACCAACATAAGCCCCTTTGTCAGATGTAGCAACAAACAAAAGCCCCGACTAATCATAAAGGAATAACTATGAAATCATGATGGATGCTGTGTAGTTTATATAAGCTACCTGAGGGCAATTGACCAAACTTCTAAAAGAACCTTTCGTGTAATGAACACACTATAAACCATAAATCTGACACAAATAGTTAATAAGACTATTCTTTTGCAGACCTTTATAATTCATCTCCCTATAGAGTATTATTCTTTGTTCTCAACAAAAGTAACTGGCTAAAATACATGCCAATTTGTGCTTGCATTTGTATTAATTAAAATACCTTCATTAGCAATAGGAAAGCCTTTATCCAAAGGTGTATGATTTTCCCATTGAATTGAAGGCTCTTGTCTCCTATATACTACACCCCATTCATGAGCTTAAAGAAGCTAGAAATTAGTGTCATCTGACTTAACAACAGGAGGAAAACATTTTTAAAAAGACAAAACAATTAAGCGTCCCTAATGGCTGTTAGCCTCCAAGATAACCCCCAATGATCTTAGGCTAGTGGTACCCATGTCCTTGTCTAGTCTCATCCCACAGTGAGCAGAGCTGACACATTTTATCAACAGAATATCACAGAGAGATGGTGTAAAACTCCATGGATAATCACCATCTTGCTCTAACTGCTAGCTCTGGGGAAATTCTGCTGCCACGCGGAGTTAGCACTCAAGTAATCTGTGACATCTGCATGCAAAGGCACCAAGGCTTCAGGTAAGCAGCCAGAGGCCCCTTAGCAAACACGTCAGGAAGATGCCTTTGAAGTAAATCCTCCTGCCCCAGTCAGGCCTTCATGACTTTGGGCACTTCCTATGACTATAACTGCAGGAGAGACCCAAAGGCAAAGTCACCCAATTTCCTGACCCAAAGAAACTGTTAAACAAATGTTTGCGATTGTTTTAGGCTTGTGGGTTTTGAAGTAATTCATCACACAATAGATAACTCACACACTTTCCCTGATTAACTCAAACCTCAAGGAATCAAAGTACAGCATCTCCTGCTTACTGATTTTTAATTTTTTCCTTTCCAGTGGTTCAGTGACCACTGGAATCACTTCTTGATCAACTCTTTTCTGTAAAGACTTCTTTCGTAAGCCACCAGCACAGGTTCTAATTATTTACCAGTCAACCTTTTCATAAATCAATACATGCTAGAAATTATCTCTGAAATTCTACTTCCAACCAGCTCAAGAGAGTCCAGTCTAGTGCTAATAAAAGACCTATTTAAAAGGATGAAATAGTCTGAACATTTGTGTCCCCCCCTACTCCCAAATTCATGTTGAAATACTAACCTCCAATGTGATGGTACTAATAGATAAAGCCTTTAGGAAGAAATTAGGGCATGAGAACAGAGCCCTCATGAATGGGATCAATGCCCTTATAAAAATGACACAAGGGATTCTCCAGCCCTCTTCCCACCATGTGAATACAAGGAGTCAGCAAGCAGTCTGCGACTCCACAGAGGCTCCTCATCAAACCAGACCTTGCAGGTAGCACCTGATTTTAAACTTCCAGCTCTCAGAAACTTAAATAAAATACTGTTATTTAAGTCACTCAGTCTATGATAATTTGCTACAGCAGCCTAAACCAAGTCAAGTGACAACAGGTCATAAGTACATGCTCACAAACAATTTGTAATCACCAGAATTTTTGTTAAAGTGAAATCCTGGGGTTGGAGCAGTGTCTCAGCGTTTATGGCACTTGACTGGCATGTGCGAGTACACAAGTTCAAACCCCAGCATCACATGCACAGCAAAGTCTCAGAGCAACAAAAGCCACATGAAAAACTAAATAAAATTGATTTTCTCTTTCTCTCTCTCACTGTCCTCCCCTTAAAAAAAAAAAAAAAAAGTGAAATCCCTATGCTTCTAATGCCTCTCCCTTCACCCTTCTTCCCTTCTTGTCATACTCTATTCTCCCCACATAATATTCAGCAAGGAAGAAATCAACTCAATTATAAAATGAAAAAGGCACAAGCAGATGCACATGAACAACCAAACAACAATCCATCATTCATTATAAATGTCCTATCACCATGGAGTATTTATTATTGATTTTCATAGTATCTCTACAAAATAAGCTTCTCCAGAGAGAAAGAGAAACAGAAAGACAAAGTAGGGCAATGCCTGTTTTCTGTGGACAACAGAAAATGGAAGAACAATCCTGAGGTTCAAATTTCCACATCCTTGCATTCTCTTTCACTAAGTCAGACCCCATGTGCCTGCCTTGGGTAAGAGCAAAATGTTTTCATGTTAATTATCTACATGTCCAGTCATGGAAGGCTAAATTGCCTATGTTAGTGGCCTACGCAATCAGCATGCAGATTGCCTCCAACTACTTTACCTAACTGCCTAGCCAGAATCACAAATATTGAAGATTAATAGGAATACAAACAATAAAGTGAAATATCAAAGGCAGGACATCAAGCAAGTAGACAGTAATGCACAATGAAAGCCATATTTAAGGTGAGGAGACTATAATTTAACTGCATAGGAAGCACTTGCTTAAGTCTTATTTGCCAATTGTCTACATAACTTATACACATAAATAATAGTTTGGATGTAGGATACAGAAACCTTTCAGATTCATTAAATTGCAACCAGCCAGGTAATGCTGACCCTATAACCTCATGTAAATGCAATAGGAAGTAATTAGTGGACTAAGCACCATTGTCTCCTCCCTTTGTAATAACATGGTACAGGAACTGCTGAATATGCCAAGATTTATCCAACTCTTTCAATGGTTTTAAAGTACACAAACTTTTTCCTTAGGAGGGGTAGTGGCACGACTTAAAGAATCACTTTTAAAGATACTGCCTAGTGCACTGTCCCTTTCTCAGGTGGATACTTTGTTACAGAAAACTAAGGAAATTTTCATGGACAGCTAAACTTGCACTAAGATTAAAGATGTTCCAGTTTTCATCAGCTACTTACTAGTAGCTTCAACACCAGTATGAATTTCATTTTTACTTTCAAGTGCCATTTCCATCTCCTCTGTTCAGATTTTGACAGTCAGGAAAATATTTTTATGCCATGCTGAAATCTACATTGTAATCTGACAAAGCAGTTAAATGTGACAATAAAAAGTATTTAATCATGTTTTTAAAAATGCCCAGACTAAAATCATGCAAAAGAAAAAAGATTTGCTATGGAAGGAAAACACATACACACACATACAGAGATATACTTTTATAGCTTTTCTTTACCAAAATTCAACTTTTCTATATAAACGAGAGATGGATAAAATTCTGACATTTAAAAATCAAGAGGAAAAAAAGAATGTTAATTCTTCAGAGACTTCTTCATATCCCCAAACCAAAGGATTTACAAAACCATCACAAACAGAAATTTATTTCCCATTTTTCTATTTGACTCAATAGTTCTCTGCTTTGGATTATTAATTCAGTTCCTTTTCCTCTCCTTTCATATCTCTTTTTATTTCAAAATAAACCTGAAGTATCAACCCAAAGGACTCCAAAGACCACTGATCAACTTGTTCCTGCTGTTCAGAAAAAGCAGGAAAGGGCCAGTACTCTTTGGGTATGAACTTGCTCCAAAGAAGATTTAATTGATATTTTCATTGCTTAAAAAATAAATATCCAGGGGCTGGAGCGGTGGCTCAGCGGTAATGGCACTTGCCTGGCATGTGCGAGGATGTGAGTTCAAACCCCAGCACCATGTACACAATGAAGTCTGGTAGCAATGAAAGCCATGTGAAAAACTAAATAAAATTGATTCTCTCTGGCTCATTTGCTTTAAAAAAAAAATGGTAATAATAATAAATATCCAAAATGAAACAAAAATTATATACTAGAACTGTACTTGCCAGAACTCAGACTAGCATGATCAGTTCAATTACGTTGTCAATTCGGCTGGACACAGTCACCAGTGGACTGCCTGGGATGCAGCCTTCACTGCTGATGAGGAAGCTAAGCCAAAGAGAGCAGATCCTATAAACCTTCCTCATCCATAAGCTTTAAGACGGAAATCACAAAGAACACTTAACAGTAAATACCAGGGAACAGAATCTCTCAATCAGGTGCATAGTCAGCTTCCTGGAGCCCTGGGGTGTGGTTTTAGAACAGTTAAGAGGAAGCAAGAAAAGATGACCTCACCTGGAAGACAGGCTGATTTCACAATGCTCTTCCAACCTGTTTTACAAATTACCAGTGTTCTTGGGGATCCAAGAAATTCTCCACTTGACTTTTCCAATGCACATGCTATTGCTTAAGAACTTGTCAACTAATGTAACTTGCCATTCTAATGTAAAGGCATTAACCATTTAGAGACAGGACCTTTTTAAATGTAATAATGCATTACATTTTTCATTCTCATTCTGAGTAATCTCCAGCAGTTATTGACATTTCCATTCAAAGATTAGGACATAAAGGTCAAAATCAAGAGTAACAAACACAGTAAGAGGGGAGCCTCCTACATAAAATAAGCAAAATAAAATCATTCTTCAGAACATTTTAAACTAGATCATATGATTTAAAAAATGACAACTCTTCCAGAATTACTATTTATCCTTGTATATCTAGATCCTGTCTCTAGTCAGGTATATATTACTATGCTTAATCCACCACCAAGCAGTTTCTAGCAAAGTACCTGTTCAATTAATACAACAGAGACACATGCACTGTTCTTGTCATGCAAAAATCCCAGAACATCCAAAATTGAGCTCTTCTTGCCCTCTATGACCCAACTAGCCCAGTCTGTTGACTAATCTACACCAATCGTTTTCCAAATTCCTGGGCACTAGTACTCATGGAGTTATTGACTGTTTTCTCCACTATTCTGTGGATCAAGGGTTTTCTGATTTTTTCATCTGGTTTTCATTTTTCTGACACTTAGTTGCGTATGCGGTGCTGGGGTTTGAACCGGGGTCCTCATGCATGCCAGGCAAACACTCTACCGCCGACCACTCCAGACCCATGGATCAAGAGTTCTGAACCTGGGGTTCAGGACCTGTGAGAGTTTATGAATAGGTTTCTGAAACTCCATGTTACTTTTTACATGTGTGTTGTATGTGTGTACATACACACACTTTTCTTGGGATAAGGATCCACAGTTTTAATAACATTCTCAAAGGAGTCCCAATCCAAGGACAAATTTGAATTAAGCCCAGTCTTTCATTTCTAGGCAGCAATACTTGGTTCTTCTCTCCTCCAATCTTACAGATACCTCTCCTGTCTATTTTCACAGCTGCTCATTGTCTGATGATGGTGGCAGACTTGCTCAGGTTTTCTAACTCTTGTCTTTGTTCACTATAAACCATCTTAAGATTGTTCCCAGACAACATTCCTAAATGCAAGTTTGATCACAACTTCTCTTGTCATTTCCAGAATTACTGTGGGATTCTAGCCATACCCACTATATGCTACCCCAACATACTGTCATGCCTTTCTCTAGAATGCCTTCCCATAAAACTGCTACCTACCTCTCTGAGCATTACATTCATCTCCCACTTTCTAGTTCAAAAGTCAATGCCTCAGTTTCTTTTTTAATTTCTTGACCCCCATTTAATATATTTTTGTTTACAGATTTTTACTAGACAAGTATCTTGTCTTTTAATGTCTGTATACTCCAATATGGGGCTCACTCAGCACACCATGGTCACCCAAGAAACACTCATAGCAGGTATGCAACACCACATGTGGAATAAGATGTCTTCAACAATACTTTTACTTAATCTTATATCTCAATTTTCTGAATCTTCTGCTTAATAAAGGTATTGTTTCGGGTTTTGGAGGAGTATTCAAGATGAGAGGAAAAGACCTCTCTCAAGAACCCTATTATTAACAAATTCTACTCATGGAAGACAATTCTAAACTCTCTATACCAAAATAGAAAACAATCCAACTAAAGTCTTTGTTGAATAAAGCTGGATTTCTTTCTGATACTAAACAGAAACATTATTGAGGAAACTCATTTAAGATAAAAGTCGCAGGCTAATTCCAAAATCTGGGTTAGTCTCTGCTTCATGATTTACCATTTTACCAGGAAAAGTGCCCAAACCCTATCTGAATAGATTAATTTATTCAAAAACTGGTCATGGAATTGCTTCAGAAATTCTGCCAAATTTGCTCTTGCTGCACTAGATTGTCTCAAGATATGTTTTATAGTTTATGAACATTTGGGTTTAAAAGCCTGGCTCTCCAACTAGCATAAAAATATGCAAAAGCAGGTCAAAAAAATGTTAAGACAAAATTGCCAACACTTTCTTTTCATTCATCCCTTAAATAATCTCTTATTTAACAACTCCATGCATATTCTATGGATCTCTATTTTATTTTTTAAAATATACGTATTTATCGGGCTAGGATGTAGCAAAGAGAGCACTTGTGCAGCATACGCAAAGCCTGGGTTCAATCCCCAGCAAAGAAACACACACACATATATATACACACAGATCTGGATTCAAATATTTCATTGAAAATAATGAAATGCAGTCCAAATTGCCATGGAACCCAATCCTAACCCCCTATTTCTCCTTTCCGTGTAAATTCATTTCTCCATAATTAATGTATATATGCGTCCCTCTGGGACACTTCAGGTATCCAAAGCTACTCAGGTAAAAACTTCATGAGCACCTGATTAATACACTCACATAAATTAAAAAAAAAAATCAATGCTATGAATTCCAATGTAAACAACAGCAAAAACAACAAAAATCAAGTATTGATTCTAAGCTACTTTGGGTCTGCTATAGCAAAATAAATTAATGTACAAGATTGTCTATCAGATAGCAGAGATACCACATATATGTCATTCTAGCACTGAGGCTGCAGAAATATTGATGTGTCAGAGGCATACAGAATGATTATCCTTTTATAAAACACTTCAGCAATATTGAGAAACATGGGAGAGAACAGTTACAATTAACAAGTACCTTCATAAAAGCCCCCAAAGGAAACTCCAAAGGGGAATAGAAGAGCCTAGAACTTCAGTCCTCTTCTCATACTGAGATTCAAACAACAATTTTTCAGGAAACAAAGTAACAAAACCTAAGGAAAAGTTTATTACAATCAATTTCCACTTAAATATGATAACACCTAGAAACTTGAAACAAAAAGTTTCTAAAATTTGGTTTTTTGCTTTTGCTTTGCTGATAATAGCTTTGAGATATCATCTACATTCCACGTAATTCACCCATTTAAAGAATATAATTCAGGGTATTTTAATTTTTTCACAGAGCTGTGCTGCCATCACCATCATCAATTTTAGATCATTCTCATTACCTCAATTACAAAACCTGTATCCTCCTGTATCCCTGATCCCAATTCCTGCACAGGCCTATGAAACCACTAAACTACTGTCTCTACGAATTTGCCTATTACGGATATTTCAGGTACATAGACTCTTAGTTTGTGTATATGTGGGTGGCTCCTTTGACTTACCCTAATGTTTTTTACATTCATCCATATTGTAGTGTGTTTCAGTACTTCATTCCTTTTTATGATTAATAATACTTCATCACACAAATGTACCACATTTGGCTTCTCTGTGCATCAGTTCATGAGAATGACTTTTAAAGCAAAGTCAATGAGTTATTGAGCGGGACCTTGTCAACAGAAAGGTCTCCTGAAATTGGTGTAGACTGCTTCATACATCATTAATCAATAATTGACAATTACCAATGACCTTAACTATGACTCTAAAGCACTACAAAGTGCTCCGTACCTTCTACAAAACCAAAAGAAGTTGGGGAGAGTAGCAATCACCAAACACTGACTGTACTAGAACAGGAACGCTGGTGTCCCTAGACTCTTCATCTACAATACATCCCAAAAGCTTTTGATCAGAATTAAATCCACCTCAGAAGTTAGCCCATTTTTATCTCTGTCACTGAGAAAGAAAATGAAACCCAACAAAAAAAGTGATTTAAAGGTTAAGAACCAATTAATGGCAGTTAAAACTCAAATCTAATTCTCCTAATACCCCTTTTGTTATTTTTCACTACTCTGATCCACCCCTTTAAACTGTATTTTACATGATCCTTAAAAAAAAAAAAAAAAAAAAGATGTGAATGTGTGCCCAGACTCAGCTACAAAGAGCAAGAGAGCCTCCTGACAGACCAATGGTATGGAACTGAACTGAAATGCTCATCAATGCACTTTGCAAACATTCAAAATTTCTAAGTAAGGACATGAAAACATGACCATATGGATGTATACAACAAAACAAAATCATACTGTAAGAATACAAACCAAATATTAACATCACTTATCTCTGGGCAGGAGAATGAGAAATTATATATTTTGTTTTTAAGCATCATTTTATATTCTATGTGATTAACTTTACAGTAACAAGACTGAAATTGAGTATAACTATTCATTCCACATTATTACACATAAAACAATTTCCCTCTACAAAAGCCCTTTACAGGATTTATCCCTTATCAATGTTCTAAAATGGTTAGATAATCTGTTTTGCAGATGGCAAAGTGAAAACGCAGGGGATTATAGGGAAGTGACTGGCACCACTGAGATTAAATTCTGTGGATGTAAATCATTCCAGACTTCATGGATATAAAGTAAATCAGAAACATCAACCCAGGAAAAAGAATGGCTTTATGGGAACAGGCCATCTTGTGAGGTCTATGATGTAACATTTAGGCATCTAGAAAAAAATATCAAACTACCTTTTCACATGATACTATTTTGCTACTGAACTCAAGAGGATCAGATTTAGGTACAAACAGATACAACGAAGGAGGATAATTATCTGCAAATGTAATACCAAGGTAAAAAAGTATATTTCAGACAAAGCAAAAGCCCATAAACTGGGACTAGAGCAGTGGCTCAATGGTTACAGTGCTTGCCTGGCATGCCCACGGATGCGAGTTCGAAACCCAGCACCACATACACAACAAATGTAAGAGTAATGAAAAATCACATGAAAAACTAAATAAAATTCTCTCTTTCTTACTGTGCCTCTCCCTTAAAAAAAAAAAAAAATGCCCACAAACCATCCACAATGTAAAATAGATACCACAAAAGACTGCCCTGGGGTTTTTTCATTTTTATTTTAGTGGAAGCATTACATTGAGTAAAAATTAAGTTGAAATTATCGAGCTAAACTGAAGGCAAAAATTTTGCAAAAATCTGTAACTATCATTATCCAGATTCTCACCACATATGTGAAACTCAAGAGACATTAAAAAATGATTTTTCCCTTTACAAGCAAAAATTTGCAAAAATCTGTAATATTTTTCAAATAAATGTTTTTCTAGGGAAAAAATAAGGCTATGGATTCTAATATTAAGTTGCCTGCTACAATTTAACCCTCTTCTCAATATTCTCTGGAGCCTTAATTCTTTACTCTTTCTTATGCATTCAAATTTAAAAAGTAAATGTTACCAATCTTTGCATAACTGCACATGAATGGTTACCTGCAATTCCGCAAAACCTAAGAGTCCTTCCCCACCCCCATCCTGGGGATGGAACCCAGGGGTGCTCTACCAATGCTCTTTATATTTTGAGATAGGGTCTTGCTAAGTTGCTGAAGTTAATTTTGAACTTGAGATCCTCCAGTCCCAGCTTCCCAAATGCCTGGGATTACAGGCATGTGTCAACTGCTTCCAGTTTAAGAAATAGTATTATCAACAAATCTAAAGAGTAAAAGAATTCTTCATTGTGGGGCTTTATAATATATCTGACCAGGTTGCTTCAATAGTGTATTGTAAATAAATTCTGGAAATTAACTATTGTGTAATACGCCTCTTCCATCTAAAATAGAGTGGTATAGAAATGCAGTACCATTCATATGATAAAGACAAGTACTGTTTTGTGAAACCTTTTTTGTCCTCCTCATCCACCCCCAGATTTATGTAACTGGTATACATTGGACTATGAATATAAAATCTGTTTTGGCACATGGGTGGCAGTCAATTATTCTCAAACTGTAATCTTAATTTTTTCAGAATAGGCATCAGTATTTATTTTCAGAAGATAAGGTATGGGTCATTTGTTAATAGGGAAAAAGTGACTGCAAGAAATGAGGAAGTAATTATTCTCATTCATCCTACTATGAACATTTCATTAATCTTCCTATCAACTGATATGTCTGAAAAGCAATGACACTGTTCTGAATCCCCTTTATTAGGCTCTAGTTGCAGTTTGTATTTTCTGATAGAATAAGACAATTTATTTAAATAGTGACATTCCCTTTCAATAAACAGTCCTTTGGGGTTTATCGCCTGCAAGCTTCTTACTGAGGGATGTAAACTTCCCAAGCTATATCTGCTCAGACTACCCCTTACCTCACCTCCTATCTTCACAAAGTGAGCACAGAGTTGAATGTGTGTCAGAGTTCGAGCACCTAGCTCAATTTCCACTCAACTCCTTCCTAAGCACCTCACGAAATACCAAGGAATATCCTGAGAAATATGCACTCGCAGTGAAAGTCCTTAAAAAATGGTGATCATTATTAACCCAATTCTTATAGTAGAGCAACACTCATTGAGCAAATAAACAGAGATAACAGAATACACAAAATTTCCTCTTCTTCCAAAAATCTGCTCAATGACTTTATAAATGGTGGTGGGAAATAGCCAAATATTCAAAAACTCACCTAATATTGGAAGATAGACTAGATGAACACAAGATGGTCCTCATTATGTCTTTATTTCACTATTGCCCTTGGCTTTAAAAAAAAAAAAAAAAAAACTAAGGCACATCTAGCACAATAGTTAAGCTGTGTTCAAAACAGTTACCACATGCAAGCAGTGAGCCACTGCTCCCATGCAAAATAGAGCTACGCATTGGATACCTCCAGAGGACCGAGGAGTTTATCAGCCTGGCTCTCCCGCTGCAAACTCTAACCCTGCTCCTGTTCCTGAACAAGCAGACGTGGAAATTAAAACAATGATAGAGGGTGTGGGCTTCTGAGAAGGCTCAGCAGCGGCTCTCAGTGAGTGTTCAGCGAGCTCTGGAGCATCATGAGGTACAGGGGCACATTGCCACCTAAGTGCTGCAACTCACTTATCCGCTTGTCCCAGGCACCAGGGACCTAGGCTGCAAAAGTGTCTCCTCAGCCTGGAGCAAAGGCCCCTGAAGCAGGAGGTGCTGTGCCCAGCTCTAATATTCTCTTTTTTTGTGTGTGTGTGTGTATTAGAGTGTAGGAACTTTGAGCTGAATTTTAGATTCTGGTAGGGCATCCTCAAGAAAAGTTTGCAACTATTCAAAATTATAACAAAAAAAAAAAAATAGAGCTACGATCCTTAGAGCTTCTGCTCACATTTTTTGTTACCTGTTTAATACATAAAGCCATGTTATGTGTTTAATAAAGCTTGATGAAAAAAAATATATGTATGTATACGTCATATTGAACTCACAGTCAACAGTCCTATAACTCACATTTGAAAGCACCTTATCTCACATATCTCTATATGGCACATATCTCTATATGGCCTTCCTGTTCCTCGGAACTCTATAGAGACTTCAACATTATGCTTGGAGACCACTTTAAACAACAGAACTCACCACAAAGCATAAAAATGCTAAAAACATGGCACCAAATGGAAAATGAAAAGATCACTTGTGTATAACATACAAGTTAAAGCAAGAAGACAGAGAACTGTCAGGTTCATCCTAAGCTGAAGACACACATCAGCTACAACTCTGGGGTCCAGGAATGAATGCCCATAAAAGCACCCAGAGGACTGACAGTGGGGTTACAAATAAGCAAATACACAAACCCAGAATCCATAAATAATGAGAATCAACTGCAAATACTTTATGGCACATTTATTCAATGACTATATTTAAAAGTTAAATGACTCAAGTGACATGCATTAACAAGAATACTTCTCAAATCAAATTTATAAAGATTCAAAAGTACACACAGATGACACCATTTCTGTAAATTTAGAAACAAATTGTACATATTTTTAACACATGTGCACAGTTAGGATAGTTTTACTAAAGAGGGAGAGAAAAAAGTGAGGATCAAGAACTTGACTATAACATTGTATTTCTTTTGGTATGTATTTTTTCCTACCATTTTGTCATGCTGGGACTATTTCTTAAAACATACCCCTTAGAATTAATTCCAAACAGTGAAGTGCACATGCTACGGAGCACACATGTACACTATTTACAGCATTAAATTGTACAAAAGATTTTTTTCTGTGTGAAACTATAACACACGTTTAATGGTATGATAAACTATGACTATTACAAGAATCTGTTTACACAGAAGGAAATAATGCCTGGAAGAGAGATAAAAAGAAAGACAAAGGGTCAAATTTTCACTTCTAGATGCACCCTATCTGCTGCTCCTTTGAAGTTCATGGGAGTTTCTTCCCAGAAGGACTACAGGCAGCACAGAGCAGGATGATCCAAAAGCAAGTTTAGTCACTGGAACACAAGAAAAAGCTAAAGCCTAAAAAAAAATTACTCAAGTAGAGAGGGTTGGGAAGGAAAACTCTTGAATGTAAACTGATACAAGAAGGATAGTTTCCTATAACCAAAGACTAGGGATAACTCATAAGGGATATTTTCATTGAGATAAAGGAGTGGTTTTCTTATGGCTGTGAAAAAAATATCATCTAACTCCCAATTCTATTTCTGTTCAAGAAAAAAATGTTTGTGACACTGTTATGTTTCATTTATAATTCTCCTCTTTGTTCACTTTTGGCAGCTACCATTGTGAGCATTAGGGTAAAGTCTAGCACCCTGCCAAAAATACCAGCAACGTGATTGATGTGTGATTCAAAAAAGCTGTCAAAATGAACACTCCAAAAGGAATGAGTCACATGGCTGGGCCAGGCATGCTAATATTTTTGTACCATATTATAATCCTTTTCATCTGGACCTTCTTAGAGTTGTTTTATTATGTCCTTTCATGTAATTCTACGCTAAAGGGCTACAATAAAAGGCACAAGGAGTTTGACAGAATGGGTTCATACCTTTGTTACTAAAATTCAAAAATTAAGGCTATTTGATATGGAAATAGGGCACACAAAAAAGTACACAATGTTTTAGCCCACTCAATTTTAAAAACCCTCAAGGGTCTGTGAACAGAGAAATTTATCTCACAGTAATTTAAAAGTGCAATTGGATATTCTTTTATCTCACGAGCTTAAAAAATTAGATTTCCACTATAAAATTTAGGGCAAAAGTGACATTGACCAGATGAGAAAATATGAACAATTTTTCTTACTGCAACATGAGGAAGAAAATTCTAGGATCTCATTCTGGAAGGTGGTAGTGCTTTGCTTTGGTACTGGCCTTTGTTTCAGAAGCTTAGCCCTGTCTGATTCAGCAAGAACGAATAGGACATAATCCAAACAGATTAATACAGAACCTTCTGGGGGGGAAAAAGTACAGAAAGAGAATGCAACCTGTAAGATCTTCTTTCTTTGCTTCTTAGAACAAGTCAGATGGCACTGTGTTCTTGATTTGAAACACAGCAGCTCCTACTAAACAATGCCCTTATCTCAACCATCAAACAGAAACCCATCTATACAAAAATTATACAAACTCTTTTTTTTTCCTTAGCCACTACTGGAATTCAAAATAAAATCCAATGACCCCATCCATCTTGGAATGGAGCTAGAGCCAAACAAAACTTCAACAGCAGTTTCTTCAAGGCTCAGATGGTCATGACCTTAAATGTGTTTCTCGTGTGAACGTGCTTAGTGGTCACAGTGTTGTACGCAGCATGGAGGTTGTCTGTTGTGATTATGAAAACATTGACACTTCCATTAAATCCTGAAAGGGAACAGTGAATGAAATACCAAGGACTGTTTTTCTAGATAGCATAAATATACAGGGGTCAAGATAAAATATTTTACGAGAGGCTGCATACCTGGATCAGATCTTTGAAAATATTCACATCTCAAACAGTAAGTGCAACCTTAAGGCAAGAATAGCAAGCATAAGCCACCAATCAGCGCAGTTCCGGCACTCTGGGGACTAGCTTTCCTCAACACTTCTCACATCTGAGGCTGATGAAGATTTAACTAAAGTTACTTATGTATACTGTAGTATACTCCAGAAGTATACTACTCTCTACTAGAGTTCCAATAGAGTTCAGAGCCAGTGCTTTATCAAGTCCAACCAAAAAAAATAAATAAATAAAAGAAGTGGCGGGGGGGTGTCAAGTAATCAGAACCACCTCTTTTTGTCAAGTGCTTATCTCAGTGCCATGATTCGACTGCATTCATTGTATGTAACATCAAATAATATTCACAACAACCCAAAGAGGTAGCTCCTGAGCTCACGTGACAGATGTGGTCACCTCAACCTGGAAAGGTCCATCAACTACAAGCAGCAAAATTCTGATTCAAACTCGAGTCTAATGCCAAAATCTGTGTTCATAAATAAGCTTATTTAGTAAGCCTTTTTAATAGCTCAGATAAATGCTCTTACATGAGGTCCAATGGCTGTACTTATAAATAAACTTTGTAGAAAAAGACTGCAAGCTTTCTAGCAAAGTGAGTTTGGTGGACATTTACTAAGTTTTCAACACCTGCAAATCACATGAGTAAGGCTCACGATCATTATAATTAGGGGTAGAATCCCCTTAACATCCAAAAGTCTGATAGCAGTACCTTTTACCACATTCTTCAGAGTTGTTTGCACAGACATATATCCAGAGCTTTCAACATTATGGCACCGGGGCTGGAGCAGTGGCTCAGCGATTACAGCACTTGCCCAGCATGGGCAAGTACTTGAGTTCAAACCCCAGAACCACGTACACAACAAAGGCTCGGAGCAAAGAAAGCCACATGGAAAGCTAAATAAAATTGATTGTCTTTCTCTCTCAATCTCTCAAAAAATAAACAAATAAATAAATTCAGGCACCAGGCAAAATTAATTTTATCTATGTATTGTGTATTATAATGTTCAGCCAAATTAACTGTCTAAACTTACCAGCTTAACCTAAAATGTTATAAACCTTCAACCTTAATATGGCCTCCTATAGCACATTACAGACATACACAATATATATATGATAAATGACTTTAAAAATCTCCTATCATCTCCACTCACATGCCTCTCTTCTATTAGGAATTCAATACCTTAAAGGTAAAAAGGATGTCACCTGTGTGTCCCAGCATCTTAACAGTGCCTTGCTTAGTGCAAACACCCAAACAGATCATTGGCTGACAGAATGAATGAATGAGATTACATGAGATTTGTTTTTCAGAAATAAGCAATCCCCAACATAAGGCCTATTGATTTGAAACAGTTGTTCCTCTCACAAGGAAGTCCACATCTATGGGTTCTCTCTCGGGGCTGAGCAAAAGGCTTACTACACTGTCTTTAAACTGTAACAACACAGCCATTTTACTAGGGACATTTACAAAAACAAAGGTTCAGAGACAGTTGTCTGAAAGAGAGCCTTGAGAACGCCTTCAGAGGACAACTGCTACCAGGAGAAAAAAAAAAACAAGCCCAAGCCAATTTGATCACAAGCTTATTTGGCCTTTACCATTTCAACAGTGGACAGTGACTTATTCATCCAGTTCTCATTGTATCTTTAATTTTTCAAAGGATCTATAACTAATGGTTCTGGATTTAAAACAACAAAATGAATATAGGCTAAAGAGATGTTGCATTTACCATCACTGGGATTTCAACTTATTTTGAAATGTTTTATACTTATATGTTGTATTTATTCTATGCTTGTAGTTCATGTAATAATGTTAATCTTATATGTTTAATTGTTAGGTCAAAACCATGTTAGGATATGACTTTCAAATGAATAAAATTCAGATTTTCATCTTTGATATCCACTAGAAATGAGTATGCTCAGCCAAGTTCCTCAACTTCTCTAATCCTGATTTCTACGTACAAAACAGGGATGATACCTACCTTTCAGTGTTTGTTCTTTACTAAAAATGATTAAAGAAATGCACAGGCTGGGGATGTAGCTCAGTAGTAAAGTATCTGATTAGCATGTGCCAAGCCCTAGGTTCCCAGGACCCAAGCACACAACACAGAAACACACAATAAGTAGCATATATTGTATTATACATATGCATGTATCAAATCCACATTTAAACCCACTTGAAGGCTGCCATAAATCCTCACAAACCCACTAACACATATTTAAAGATTTACTATGATACTGAATAGTCTAAATCTATAGGCAAATGTGAATACATTAGAATTTTCCATCCATCACTCTCCAGTCACCGCTGGAGATTTCAGAGTTCTGCATACAGAATAGTCTGAAAGCCCAGACATCTGCACACAGATTTTCCTTTTGTGGCTTCTTAGTCAAACTCAAAAAGCTCTGAAACTTTAACATGTGTAAGAACTTCTTTAGTACACAATTATATACTCTGTACTTTTAAGGGCAACTTAAAAAACTTTACGGATGGGGCTAGAGTGGTGGCTTGGTGGTTACAGAGCTTGCCCGGCATGCGTCAGTACACAAGTTCAAAACACCATACACATCCAAGTTTCAGAGCAACAAAAGCCACATGAAAAACTAAATACAACTGATTTTCTTTCTCGCTGTCCTTCTCACTTTAAAAAAATAAAGAATATGATAATGTTTTATCTTATTTTTAACTTTAGAATAAAACCTACCTAACCTTTTTTTTTTTCTTTTAAAGAGGGAAAGAGATTCAATTTTTTCATCTGTTTTCCCTGTACATTTTGTTTTTCCTCCACTTAGCTGTGTATTTGGTGCAGGGGATGGAAAGAACCAAGGTCCTCATGCATGCCAGGCAAGTGCTCTACCATTGAGTCACCTCTCCAGCTCCTGCTTAATCTTTTTAAAGGAAAGATAAAAAAAAGAGGGAAAGAATCTGAGCCACAAATTAGTAGCAAGTTACAGCAATAAAGTGATTTATTTCTATTTTGCATGTCCCAGCTCCATGTATGACTTCAAGCAGACAAAATGGGCCATCCTCAGTACTGGCCTTCATTTAGAGCAGCACTCACAATCATTAGTAAATGCTCCATTGCTAAAACAGATGTCCCAAGAGTATAAAACAAACACATACCTGAAATGATCATTTGTTTAAAAATTGTGTGAATTTAACAGGAGGCAGAACTGTGACTACACAAAGCCATTTACAAGAAAATGTGTGTTAGGACAAAGGAAAAGACTTGCAAGCTCCAAAGCCGACTGGCTTGCATACAACCCACATGCTGCTCCCCCACATGCTGCTCCCTTTTAAGTACTCCAGGGTTCCCGGAAGCCTCTTTGGAGCCAACAGGGAGAGAAAGGTCACACTTAGGCGCCCCAAGCTGCCTCAAGGCTCTGACCTGCTCTTCAGACACCAGCTGCCTTCTCATCCCTCCTGTCTTACTGGAGATGACACCACCTCACATTCTTCTATTTTATTGTCCTCCTAGCACTTTCCAGCATCTCAACAGTCCCATTTGTGTATCTGTGTACCCCTTTCATGTCTGTCTCACCGCACCAGCCCCTCTGGCTAAGCTGTAAATGTCCTGAAGGCAGACCATGCATGTGCTGTGGTTCAGCAATACATCTGCCAGCGTCTACAACACTTTCTGGCCCACAGTAAGTGCTCAATACGTTTGGACTAATTAAAGTACCACCCTTTCTTAAGCAGAGCCAAATGCACAAAAAACACACAAAGTAGAAGAAAAAGTGTAGCCCAGAAGTGGTGAGAACTGAGCTGGAATCTCAGAAGCCTCGGATCTATTCCTTATTTCACAGACACTTGTTCTGAAAACTGAAAATAGAGTAGATCTCTCCTGCTGAACCCTTAAAGCTTTGTACATCTACAACTATATGAACTATGAAGATCTCTAGGGGTTTTGTATTTGCTTTCCCAGCTACATCCTCAGACCCTTGAATCAGATTTCTGCAGCATAATACAAGCTAAACTCTATATAATATAGACTTAAGTAGTTATTGAATGGAATTCATTAATTTAGTCCACAAAAAAATGAACAAGTATACATTCAGTGTCATCTTACAGCTAACTCAGAAAACACATGGTATAGGTAGTCAATAGAAAAAGTAGTTTCTCTCATCAGCAAGGTTGGGTCTAAATCTTCCCTCCATCACTTGGTAGTGGCCACTTCATCACTAAGAATCCCACTGTCTCAATAAAGGAAAGGTTGCCAAGAGGTCCAGAGATGAAGCCTATAAAGTACCTACCCACATGATAAAGCTCATCAGCATCTTCTTAATTTACAGTGGAATCTCCCTTGAGTTTTAGCACAAAGACCTAAAACTGGATCAAAAACTTCACTACTAGGGCTGGAG